>PVJC01001408.1:0-94575 GCA_004026665.1 Murina feae
ATTACTTTACCCAGCAAAGCTATCGTTCAGAATTGAGGGTCGGATAAAGACCTTCACAGACAAGAAAAAGCTAAAAGAGTTCATCACCACCCAACCAGTATTATATGAAATGCTGAAAGGTATCCTTTGAGAATAGAATAGAATCAGAGGCATAGAAAGGGAGTGGACTGACAATTTTCGGGGGTTAAGGGTGTTGGGACTGGACAATAATTGTACACCTATGGATGAGGACAATGGGGGGGGCAAGGTCAGAGGTTGGGGTGGGAATTGGGAGGAGGGGAGCTATGGGGGAAAAAAGAGGAACAACTGTAATAATCTGAACAATAAAGATAAATTAAAAAAATAAAATAAAATAAAATAAATAAATAAAAAATAAAAACCAAAAAAAAAAAAAGATGAAACATCTCCAATTTGCACAGGAACACAAGGATTGGACAGTCGAGCATTGGAAAAAAGTCATGTGGTCCGAAGAATCACATTTCCAGTTGCATCATACATATGGCAGAGTGAGAATTTGGCAGAAACACCATGAAAGCATGCACCCCATATACATGAGTACAACCCCTCAAACTGGTGGGGGCAGTGTTATGGTTTGGGGCATGTTTTCCTGGCATGATTTGGGCCCTTTAATTCTTGTGGAACAACATCTAAATCGCACAACATACCTAAGTATCGTTGCTGATCAAGTTCATCCTATCATGTTGATGGCTTATTCCAGCAAGACAATGCACCATGCCACGGTGCTCATATTGTGCAGGAGTGGTTTCAAGAACATGAGGGAGACTTTACCTTGCTTAGGTGGCCCCCACAATCACCAGATCTCAATCCAATCGAGCATTTGTGGGACGAAGTTAAAAGAGCCATCAGGCAACTGGTTCCACAACCATCAAATCTCACAGAACCGGACAATGCTATTCATCAGGCATGGTGTCAGATTCCTCACCTCACCTTTCAACATCTCATGGAGTCAATGCCAAGAAGAATCGCTGCAGTATTGAAGGCAAATGGTGGCCCAACGAAGTACTGATTTGGTCGTCATAATAATCTGGTCACTCATGTTCAAATATATCCCACATTCAAAGGCTGTTAAATCACGTTCTTTACCCATATCTTCAGAAAAAAAATCACTTCTACTGTCGTGGTAAACAACCTGCTTCCCTATTTATAATGGTCTGGCCCTCTAGCAACTTCAGTGTGAAATTGTAGCTAATTTGCTTACAATTGTCAGGTGGTCATAATAATCTGGCCACTCAGTGAATATGTATATTCATCTTGTCAAGGAAATTGCTCTAGTACACTAAAGCAGGTATCAAGTCTTCTGTTTCTCTTCTAGCAGCAAAGCATGATAGCTAAGGGTCTCAGTGACATCCTCCAGAAGACATCAGGGACTCAGTAAAGGAGATTGCCCTCTAGGGAGGGCACTTTTCTCAATGAGATGCATTCCTAGCTAGGAGATTGGGTTAATATATCGACTCAGAATCAAAGGCTAAAAGAGAAATGGGAGAAGGAACTAATGACGCAGCTGCTTAAATAGTGAGTTTATTGGGACTCTATTATTCCTACAATTCTCCTAAAAAGTATCTTCATCCTCTGCAATGTATCATCAAAACTCATTTTTTTTTGTCCTCCTGGACACATGGCAATCCATATTTTCCTGCCTCTCTTTCAGTTATATGTGACCACGTGACAGAATTGTAACCAATGGAATGTTGGCACAGTAATGTGCTGGTAAAATCCTCCTGTATGCAATCCTCTGATTCTCTCCCCAGTCATCAGATCAATAGAGAAGACTCTGTGTATATAAAAGAGGTTGAAACCCAAATTTAGAAGGAGTATGAGTTCCTGAATTACCCTGTAATATTCTCCACTGAATAGCCAAGGGTTCAGTGAGCCAGAAATAACCTCCTATTGTTTTAAGTCTATTGTTTCAAATCTGGACCTGTATGATACATCAGTTATTCTACCCTGGGCCAATGCATCCTAAGAAATCAGATTTCTCTTCTCTGGCCAATGACATCATTGTGCATCATGGATGCAGTTTGGCATATACTGTTGATATTATTTTCTATCTTCCCATGTATGATCTGTCCCTTAGCTAATTATTTTCAGTTAGTACTCTACCCAACACCTTCTTTCTTCCTTCTAGTCATTTCTATGGCTTCCTTGAAACAAAGAATGGTTATGAATAACATTAAGAAGTGCTCTATAAGGCTAATCTTAAAACTATTAGTAGGGAGGAAGTGTTTGGGAGTGGAGGTAGGGGAAGGGATGGTAGACATAAAAAGCCATCTAGAAGAGCCATGCCTGAGAGGAAGTCAAAAAGCTCTTCTTACCTTCAGAATAGTTGTCAATGATAAACTGCTCTTCTTACTGAACTATGACCAGAAGCCATGAGTCATTCAACACTAATGAAAAACTATTTGGCCTTCCCTTCTATTTTGGACAAAGGAAAAAACAGCCACATATCTTCTTTGAGAACAATTAGAATTCCACATATTATTCCAGGAAGCCAATCACCCACTCTATGAAAAAGAGAAAGACATAAACAGGGAATATTTCTGCTGGGGAAGGCTAGTTTTTCCCAGAGCCCATCATTGACTCAGGTTTTCTGGGACACTGCATGTATTTCTCTTGTATGGGTGGGAGATGGGAAGAAACAAAAACAGACCCCACAAGACACAGGGATTTTATAACTACTAAGTGCCTGTAAAATTTAGCCTTGATCCAGTTTACTGTAAGCTTCGTGTGCTTAACACCATCATAAATAATGAACAGATTAACAGTGTCTATAAACATAAAATCCTTCTCAAAAAACAATTTTTTTCAAACCCAGATTCTTGAACAGAATTCTCACTAGAAGCCAACTCAGCCTGATAGGTTGGCATCTCTCCAACATCAGGAGTCAACAAAATGCTTTTGCCTTGAAGAACATGGCCAAGGCTGCAGTTAAAGTTCATCGGTTTTTCAGCAGGGGCGGGGGGTGAGATTGTTAGTCTGAGTAAACAAAATTGTGGGTCCTCCCATTGTGAAAGTGAAGTGGCAAAATGCAAAATAATAAAATGAAAATGCTTTTTCCTTTCACTGCTCTGGAAAAAGTTCCCCATATTGTGTTTTGTTTTGTTTTGTTTTGTTTTTGGAGACATGTACTTTTATTTTCATAATTTGGTCTCTGTTCCACAATTTCCTTTTTTAAAAAAATTCTTTATTGTTTAAAGGATTACATATAGTATTACATTTGTCTCCTTTTTTCTCCATTGACCTCTTCCTGGCAACTCCCATCCCCCTAGCACATGCCCTCACCCCCACCCCCCAGTGTCTGTGTCCACTGGTTATGCATATATGCATGCATACAAGTCCTTTGGATGATCTCTTCCCACTTGCTCCCCTCCCCTGCATTCCCTCTGAAGTTTGACGGTCTCTTCAATGCTTCTCTGTCTCTGGATCTATTTTTTTCATCAGTTTCTGTTGTTAAATTCCACAAAAGAGTGAGATTATGTCATATTTCTCTTTCTCCAACTGGCTTATTTCACTTAGCATAATGCTCTTCATGTCCATCCATGCTATTGCAAATGGTGAGTTCTTTCTTTTTTACAGCAGCATACTATCCCATTGTGTAGATGTACCACTGTTTTTTAATCCACTCATCTACTAATACAAATTTTAGCTATGGTGAATTGTGCTGTTATGAACATAGGGGTGCATATATCCTTTCTAATTTTGTTTATTGGGATCCTCTCTCTTTGCTGCTTGGTCCCCATATTGTCTTGATATTTCTTTTTCCGTGTTTGCAAACTTACTCATTGTCAAGTGTGAAGAGAAGGATAACATGACATAGAAGCTCAGCTGGTGAAATTACTATTCTCTACCCTCACATTTTCTTCAATTTGGTTACCACATAGGGACTGTTTTATACGGCTTATATCTAAGTCCTGGAAATGTTTATGTGAATTTATCTCCATCTCTCTTTATTGTTTTTAGTAAATGTTTCAATTTGAAAAAATGAACTGGGACACCAATGACTGAAAGAGCATCCAAGCAGCCCATAGTACTGGTGGGGGATGTCTCTCCAATAGAATTAGGTACCACACAGCTATTGTCCACTCCAGTAGTCATGTTGGACCGAATGGCATCTCTCTGAGACAAACTACTAACCAATAAAACCCTGAAGATTGCCATGCACGGGGCTGATAAAAATCAGATAATGACATGAGAAAATGTCTGTGCTATGAGCTGTTATAAGATAAACTGAGGAAGTTAGAAATTTAAAAGTTTATTTGAGCAAAAATTGCTTAGAATCTGGCTGTACCAAACCAGAAGCAGTTAAGAGTGCTCCATCAATAGCAGGGAGAGACTTTTGTAGAGAAAAGAAGAAGCAAAGTAAAAATAAATGATTGATTGGCTATAGCATAAAGCCTATTTGGCTGTTAATGATTGGTTGTCCTTAGAATTTTAATTTCATAACATTGAGGAACTTAGAGGCTTAGACTTTGGGTTGCTTAGGCTGCCACAGCATTGGAGCCACTCATTTTAATAGCCTCCTTGCTTATTTTAACAATATTCATAGAAAAAGAGTAAAGAATTTGCCAATGAAATGTCCCTGGAAGAAAGCGTTATCAATAGTTTATTTCCTTCTTTTTGCTAACTTGTATTTTATTTTTTAAGAAAATGTATATATTATTTGGACAATAATATAGGCTATAAAGGAAAAAGCATTTACTTTTTCCCTTTATTCTTTGCTTTTCAATCTCAGTGGAAACTTGGCATATGACTATTTGTGAACCTGCATTCTCCTGGCTTAGTAATATGCCATATGCTTAAAGATGGTGGGGACGAGATGGCTTTATTCAGGTAAGACCTTTGTACCCTTGGTGGGCTCAAGTTACAGATCAGATTCTCTATCTGTGCTGGGCCCAGGGTGTGTTTGGAGTTTTCTGTATTTTTTTCTGCAGGTTTTTCTAAATTTATGCAGGCACATCCAGTTGTCCAAAAAATCATATCCAGTCTGGAAAAGGTTATTTTAGGTTCTATGGGCCCTGAAGTCACACACACACACACACACACACACACACACACATTTCTGAAGGAAAGTAAGATGGATGTTAAACACCAGTAAAACTTTAGAAAGATTTCATCACACTCGGAAAAAAAAATAAAGGTACCACTTTAACCACTTTAATTGCCATTGTATTAGAAGACAGGACAAAATTATTATTATTATTATTATTATTATTATTATACTTATTATAATTTCAAAAGATATATGTCTTTTAAAAAGATATATAAGACTTAGAAAGAAAATAAAAAATGGTCCAATTTTCAGATGATTTGATAGTAAACAAAGAAAATCCAACTACAAACTAGTGCAGTAATAAGAGAGTGTAGCAAAATTGCTGGATATAAATCAATATATAGAAATCAACAGAATTTTTAATTAGTGTTGTCAATTAGAATTATTGTGGTGATAACTGCACAGTGGATACAAATACCTAATTGTACACCTGAAACTAATATAATGTTCTATGTCAATTAAATCTCAATTTAGAAAAACAATGGTATTGCTAGATTCTATCAATAACTAATTAGAAAATGGCATAAACATAAAAATAAAAAATCGGAATAAATGGAGAGAGTCATGATGCACATTTGGCCAAAGTGTTACTAGAGAAGATGGGGTGTCCTCTTCCCCTCTGGGTGCTGGGGGTAGGGGCCTTGTGATAGCTTGAGGAAAAGAATTTTCTAAGACTCCATGGGAGGATCAATGATTGTTATTTCTCTGGAATTACATCTCTGTGTTCCCAAAGTCCCATTTCCTTTAGTCCAGTTATAGAAAAAGTATACCTCTGCTTTCAGTAGAGCTAGAATCAAAGCCAGTGTCCAGAGTTTTCTTTCCATACTGGATCTGGGTCCAGTTCAGCATCAGGCTCATGGCAATCCATTAGTCCATTGTGTGTGGCGATGCACATGGCTATGGGCCAGGCGGCCAAATACAGGAGAGCGCATCCCAAGCTATAACCTCAATACAGAAAAGCTAATTTCATTTCTATAAGCTAATGGCAAATAGTTGGCAAATGTAATCTTAAATAAGATCCCACCAAATTAAGATATGTGTATTTATAAATTAATTTTATAATAAATAAAATAAGTCTAACAATAGCGCAGATTTTTATCAAAAATATGAAGTTTTATTGAGTGATATTAAAGAAGTAATATTAAAGAAGACCTAAATAAAGGTAATGATATAACATATTCATGAATAGGAAGAACCAGTCTTAAAGAAATCAATTCACTCCTAAGTTGAAGTATAAATTCAGTGAAATTCTAATTTTTTAAAAACTTTTTTAAAAATATATTTTATTGATTTTTTTACAGAGAGGAAGGGAGAGGGATATTGTTCAGCTGCCTCCTGCACACCCCCTACTGGGGATGTGCCTGCAACCAAGGTATATGTCCTTGACCGGAATCAAACCTGAGAGACCTTCAGTCCACAGGCCGCTGCTCTATCCACTGAGCCAAACTGGTCAGGGCTTAAAAAACTTTATAAAGATATGTTATTGGTGGAAAGGCAAAGATAGACTCTTCCAGAAAGGAAGATTTATTTTCATGATATAATAATTAAAGTAATGTTATATTTGTCTAGGGATAGGCAAAGAAATTAACAGAATAGAAGAGAAAGTTTGGATTAAAAAACTCACATTTATATGGAGCCTTAATTAATAACACATCACTGGAGAAGGGAAGGCACAATTTAAAAATGGTGCTAGCCCAGCCCAGCATGGTTCAGTGGTGGAGAGTCCACCTATGAGCCTGGGGGTCACGGTTCAATTTCTGGTCAGGGCACATGTCTGGGTTGTGGGTTTGATCCCCAATGGAGGGTGTGGAGGAAGTGGCTAATCAATGATTCTCTCTCATCATTGATCTCTCTCTCTCTATCTCTCTCTCCCTTCCCCCCTTCCTCTCTGAAATAAATAAAAATATATTTTTAAATGGTGCTGAGACAGCTAGCTATCCAGATTTTTAAATTAAAATTAATTTTCTACATTACACATAAAAACATCCACACACAAAATCCACATAAATTGAAGACTTAAATCTAGAAACAATTTAAAATAGATTCTGAAATATATAAGATTATTTTATGACATTGAAAAACATAATATTTTCCTAAATAAGATGAATAATGCATCAAAAAGGAAATAATTGGAACTCACTAAAATTAAATTTTTCTATATGGTAATGTGTCTTGGTTTCAGTGTTCAATATAGTAGTTGAATCAAGAGAACAAGATTAGGAAAAGTTAAAATGGGCTGTAATTGTAGCAATGTGAGAAACTTTTACATTAGAGTTATGGTTACAACATAAATGTTTCTCTGCATCCTTTTGAGAAGATCAAGCAGCTTATTTTCCAAAAGGCAATATATTAGAGGCAAGCTATAGAAAACAAAAATAGATATGCCTTGGTAGCAGTTGCAAGTAGGCATAAAGATGATGTCCTTGAGAATCCAAAAAAGGAAGCTAGGCCTAACCATATGCACAAGCACCTGAGAACAAAGAGAAGACATCTTTCAAGGGACAATCAAAGAGGAAATGATAGATGAAAATTCATAAGGATATGAATAGATGGAAAAGAAATCCAGGAGGGATTAGTCAATCCTTGATTCAAGCTGTCTTCTTCCTCTTAATTTCCTATCTTCTCACTGATGACGCCCCTAGTAAACACCAACCAAAGGTCAACGTATGGCTGTCCACAAAAAAATTCCAGCAAAGGCAGAAAAGACTTCACCTCAACTCCACCTTCCTTCTAGGCTTAGATTTAAACACTCGGTCGCAACAATGGGCTCATATTTGGCATTCCGTAGTCACTTCCGCTCAGACCCAGGACTAGCCAGCCCCACTCTATATTAGCCTTTAAATTGGAAACCACCCTTTCTTCTACCACCCCTGCTCCTCACCACCCTGTATTTCAGACCAGCTTCTAATATGGGTAGCCAAGTCTTCATGTTTCACCTGGGACCCTGCTGCCCCACTCACCTCTACCAAATGTGGCAGTCTTTCTTCTTCCTGCCTGCATTCTCAACTATCCCCATTGTCTCATTACTACTGGAGGAATTTTCTGTTAAGAGGACTTGCTTCAAGGAAGAATTCATTTAAGCCAAAAGAAGAGTCTACACCTCTGAAACAAATATCCCAAGGCAGCAGTGATACAATTCATAGATCTCAACGCTCAGGCTCCCCTTCCCTGCTCCCAGAGCATCCCATTGCCTGCAGATATGGATGCAGTACACCACAGCTGACTCAACTGGACATCTTCAGCATTTGGCCTGTCTCACCTTGTGTGTCTGCAAGCCAGCCGCCAGCTCATCAGGACCAGCTATGAGAGGAAAAAACATATTTTCCAAAAGCTTCCCTAAGTGTTCACCTGGCTAGCTGCCTTTGCTTGTTCTTCTGAGTGCTCGGACCACTGGAAGCCACAAAGACCAGCTGGGACCACTTCAGGGACTGGTTCCCCAGGGAAAATGATGGTGCAAAAATTAAAAGGAAATTCTGGAAACCAGCTGAGTCTTCATGGAAGTATCACCTTGGGTCTGTACCAAAGGTTCAACATTTGCCAAAGTATAATTTACTCTCCAGCCTCAGAGCCAAGGACTATGTCTTAAGAGCCTGAGATGGCCCTAACCAATTCCGTGAAGTAAGCAGAGTCTAACTCTTCCTCTTAGCCGGACCGTTCTCCATTATTCTTTTGTATAATGGGATGCAGTGTCCCCATGTGATCCTACTCATCCCACATGGGTCTGGCCTCCCTGGGTAATATTTCCAGATTTGGACCTCTTCTTTCCTCCTCTCAAAACCTACCAGTCCCAAGTTTCTTTTATTTAGTCCATTAATTTCAACATTTTTTTGTCACCTATTATAGTCCAGACACCATACTATAGTCCAAAATATAAAACAATAAATTAGATATATCCCTGTTCTCAGGAACTAAAATAGTTCAATTTCCTAAGAAATATGTGAAAGTTTACCTAACATCTAAATTTATACTAATGTATTAATTCATATTTCAAGGTTTATTTATTCCCCAGATACTTTACTTGTTTCTGTATCATGCTACTGGGTGATTCGGTTTGAAAAATATTGAACTCTGAAACGCTGGGGGAGGGTAAGATATATAGGGATTTGTGATATCTAGAAATTAGGTAGAAATTCAAATAGAGATTTTAAGAAAAAGTCAGGTCTGGGTATGAGAATGAACAGGGCTACCCTGGCAAAGAGTAAAGCTGAGAAGAACGCTCTGGGAACATCCAACATGCAAAGCACAAAGAAAAAGTGAACTCAGAGTGAATGACTGAGAAAGCATGCCAGTCACAGGAGAATCACATGCATGTAACCCCAGTAAATAGCACGTGGTCATTTGAACAATGCCCTCTAACCATCTCAGGCACATAGGCCTTTACTGCCCTCAAATTACACCCCACAGGTAAACAGCCACTTCATCTAGAAGTGAGTCGGGCCTGCCTACTGTTCCTCCTAACGGGGATGTGAACAAGGGTTAAGGATTCAGGACGGGCCAAATGGCCTTCCCAGTGAACTGTGCATTCGGACCGGGAGCAGGGTTGGCTCTGTGCCAGAAGTTCGGATTTCAGTTGCTGGCTGCAAATGTATGCCATTTCCCGATGGAATGCTAGGGTTTCTCCGATCCACCCTCAACTCCTAACATGGGTCACAACTCACTGAAGTTTCACAGTGCATTTCTGTGGATGTTTGGAATCAGAAGTGCCGAGTCACAGAATAGCGGCACAGGATTTAAAGAGAATCTCCAGAGTTCAGGCTTCTCATTTTACACAGAAGGAAGCTGAGGCCAAAGATTATTCATTTGGTCGGAGCTGCATTGCTGTCCAGCAGAGTAGTTAAGCAAACAGGCTTTGGACTCTGAGCGCCCGGGAACCTTAAGCTATGTGCCTTGGGAAGGTCCCTTAGTCACTGTGTCTCAATCAACTCTTTTTAAAAGCGGAATGAGAATAATATCTTCATCCCGTGTTATTTGTAATGTGAGTGAGATAATGCATGCAAAGCTCTTAGCATGACAACTAGCATAGGGCAGAACAGCCAAGTCTTCTGATCAGGGCTCTTTCCTGGAGCCATGTTCCCCCTCTTATGCTGAGAAGTTAGAAATGACCCGACAGAGTATTGCACATACACAAACTCATCACTGTAGCATGAGTTATGCGTTCACTGTTTTAACAAATATCAGTTGGGCATCTAGGTACTGGGTTCAGATAGGCCCATACTGAACAGGATCTGGTCTCTTCCCATGAAGGGGAGAGATCGTGCCTATGGAAGCCAGGGGTGGAGTGGGTTTGCATGGAGTAAAAAGGACGATAGTGAGTCTAGAGGGGAGGAGATGGGTGGGAGATTCTTGTCATAGTCAGGCATGAGTCACCAAGGTCCTGAATGACCCTGGTGAGAATGAAGGGAAAGGACAAAGCAATGAGATAGGAGCATGACACTTCCCTCTGACACATTATTGTAATGTGTCTATGGAATCTGTTTTTATGAGTTTCAGACAAGCCATTGGCTTCCAGAATTCCAAAATGAAGCCAGTTGGTACTCCATACTCCAAGAAATGTCTCCTCCTGCTAATACACAGACCAGGACAGGTGACACATATTAGGCCTCTTGTCCAGAGTCTCACACATGGTGGGTGAGGCCCACACACTAATGTCAGAGCTCCAGAAATGGGGTCTGTGTAGCCATGTCCAACGCCATCCATTTTTTGCTCCTGCCAAGTTAAGTAAGGGCATGGCATTTCTGGCTCACATGGTAACAAGGTGAGGAGAGCAGGGCTGAGCAAAACAGACAAATGTTTATGTTCTGCATCGCTATGTTTGTCTCGGGGGCATGGCTGACCATTAGATTCCACACTTGCTAAAGTCACAGAGGAAGGGGCTCAGGCAACACTGGAGTCACTCACCTCCATGGGCTTAGCTGCTCGTGCCAGGATTCCAGGCTGAAGCACAGTCATGCTACTGGCATTAGACAGTCACGTCCCTTGTCCCATTAAGACTCTACCTAAACACTGCCCACTCTGGACACTCTGGCCCTATCATGGCCCTGCCTTTCCCTCAGGCCCACTCTCCTCCCTGAGAAGGGAGAATGGTTAGCAACTTTTAGAAACTAAAACAAACACGAAAGTTTGCCAGCATTAAACTGTTTCACAGCTAAATGGACCATAAACTTTCAGGATCTGGAACAAAACTCTGATTCAACCGCCTCTTACAGGTGCTGTGGGCACAAAGACTGCACAGTATACTTTGCCCTGGAAAACAGTCTCAAATTATTTTTGTAAAAAAAAAAAAAAAAAAAAAAAAAAAAAGTTGCCTGGAAGAAAATCTCATCCTGTGCTCAGGGAAATAAGCCCAGAGGCATGCAGCCCCTTTCTTTCCATTCTCACTCCCCTGCCCTCCCATGAGAAGGTCCCATCGCACCTGGAAGCTTGGAATTGATGCTAAAGAAATCAGACACCTTCTCCCAGGTTTTAGATGAGCACCTGGGGAAGGCACATGCAGACCACTCCTGCCAGCCTGCAGCCCACCGCCTTCTGAAAGGCCACAGTCATGACACAAATTACATTCATGGAAAGCACTGGGCTCTGGCTCAGGTTCCCCACCATTTCCTGTGTGACCTTGGCATGCAACTTCACTTCTCAGATCTCATGTTCCTCATCCAAAAAAACTCAGCAGAGACCCCTTATCCCCTTAAATTTTGTACAGGAGTGACGTTGATCGATAAGACTAAACGGGTAACTGTTTTGTTTAAACCAGGTGAGATGTGCGACTACAAGGGGTAGCTACCCATAATTATGCCTGGCATCGCCCACGGCTGTGCTGGGGAACCAGAGCCCATGGCTACTGCTGTTGACAGCATGCCCCACTGGCAGCGATTCAGAGAGCTCCCTGGTCCACTTGCTCTTAAAGCCTTTGAATCCTAGAGTCTAGAAAAGGGAACAGAGAAAGTTCTCAGAGTACCCAGTGCCTCTCCTCCATTCTCCAGCTGCTTCTCACCCATGTTCTTCTCTCTCCACAGCACACTCCATTGGGAATGCACCACATTCTAAGTTAACTTGGCAGCAAGGCAGAGTGATGGAGAGCCAGCGTCTGGTCTCAGACTGCGTGGATTCAAATTACAAGTTCATAATTTACCATGGATTTTCAGACTCTAAAGTATAGGCTCTCAAAAAATTTTAACTGCCATCCATAGTAAATACATTTAACACAGTACTCTATGCATACACACACGTACATACACATGCATATGCACATATACTTGTAAATTGAAATAGAATAAAAGTAATTATTCTTGACCTGTTTTAAGCACTTAGTATTTATTGGATTGATTCTATTCTATGCAAGTTTTTGTAAATGCTAGTCATGGCCCACTGAATCGTCTGCTCCTGGGTTAAGACCCACAGTTTGAAAGACTGTTCTAAGCTTCAGTTTCCTCATCTGTAAAACGAGGATAATAATAATATTATCTTTCTCATGGAGTTGTTATGAAGATTGACTAAAATGTTCACATAAACGTGTTTTGCTTGGAACATAGTAAGTGCTCAGTGAATATTAAATATTATTACTCAAGGCAGGGCATTAGTATGAAATAAATCTTGTCATACCTCAAGTCCAAGAGGGAGACTCCCAGAATTCATACCCCTTATGAACCAGTGTGTGAATCCAATGGATTTTCACCGAGGGCCTGTCTGACATCAAGCACCCCTGCATCTCAGCTTCTGCCCGGGCGCAGTTATGTGAGGACATGGTGCTTGGCACTGCAGCAGTAGCCATCTTGCAACCATGAGGTGCCACACCTGAGGAAGGAAAAGCAAAAACAGGGGGAAAGCTTGGGTTTTAATGACATTTTTGAGTTGTTGAACCAATCCTGGAACTCCCAACTTACTCTCTTTGTATTTAAATCAATAAGAACCTGTAATGTTTAAACTTGATTTTTGCGCAGGCCAGTTCATATGCTGCTGTGATGTCCCTTCCATCACCCGCAGGAGGGAGCCCCACATTTAAACCGGCCTTCTACTCTTTGGCACGAGCATTCCCTAAACACCCCACTCTGGAGTTTAACTCTGAAACCACAAAGATACACCGCATAGGAAATCCCCCTTTGGTTCCTAGGCGTCTTACTTGATCACCCCTGCAAGGCTCAAAAGAATAAAAAAATCTCAGTCTTCTCAGTTAGCTGTGTCCAAGGATACCACTGTACTCCTTTAGGGAAAGAGGGGGGACTTGGGGCCCCACCTCCAGTCCTCATGAGGCATCACTGACTCTGTGGAATTCCAACAGCTAGCTGAACCTACTCGGCGTAAAGGAGGAGCTCTGTTTCAAGACGCAGGGCTAGGCTCACTCTGGCCAGGACTCTGTGGACAGAAGAGAAAACAACTTGTAAATTCTTCAGCTTGCTTGGCTCAGAGGCAATTAGCTTGCTGGCTGGCTGACTTCGCAACTACTTTTTGTTAAAGGTTCCAAGGGACCGAAAGGTAAATAACCAGCAAGGCGTCATAACACCAAGGACAGAGGAAAATGTTGTCTCCACCCTCCTGTGCCCTTGGTGGCCATTTTCCAGCTCCAGGGCTAGTTTGCACATGACGATGAGTGGTACCTGAAGGCTGGATCTGGCACAGAGTGCAAGCGGATGGCAGTTTAGGACTTGAACCTTCCATCTGAATCATTGGTGATCCCTGCCACCAATACCAGCCACAGCTGTCCAAATCTAGTCTGTTCTTTCTTTCCCTTGTGCTGTAAACGTTCCCCTAGTGTAGTCAAACTATGCCAGCTCAGTAATTCTGACAGCCACTAACTGAATGGTGAACTTCTTCAGTTTACAAATAATTAAGACACAGAGAATTAGTTGAATGAACTATGGTTGGAATAAAATAACGAATTCAGTATTGCAGTAGGAAAATTAAAGCTGAGTCTAAGATAGGTGCCTAACCCAGGGGGCCCTGCAGCAGATGCATGAAAAGTATTGTTATTTTTTTAAAAGGTTCACTTAAGGGTACATTTGATAACTAAAGAAAGTGGAGATGGAAATCAATACTTATCAAGCACCTAGTATCTATGGGGTACTACATATATATTTCCTTATTGACTTATTACAAGATACATGTATCCTAGAATTTATCATGTCCCATATTTGAAAAATAAAAATGAAACATAAATTTCCTGAGATCATAAAGCATCAGAAGTAGGATTTGGCGCTTGGCCTTTCTCATGCAGGAGTTGTCCTCTTTCACTCACACTACCCTGCCCGCCAGGAGGAGCAGGTGTGTGAGAGAAAGGAGAAGAGTGGAAAGAAGAGAAAAGGAAATACGAATCTAAAAATGGGGGAAAGGGAGAGAAAGTGAATACAATAAGGAATTAGAAAAGGAAGGAATAAAGAGAGGGAAGGAAGAATGGTTGATGGAGGCTTTGGCTTTTTGAGGAATTGCATGATTTGACACTTGAAATGTATAGTAAGTCCCTGTGGATTCCATAGGGGAACCAAGACCATTGAGGAGCTCTTTTCCCGCAGGATCCCAGGCACAGATGCCTCCAGGTAATCTTCCAGGTACTTGAAGCAAGAGCTGGAAACCCAGACTCTTTTTATTCAGTCACCACACACAAAAAATTCAATAGCTCAATGGAGTTTCCAATGAGACTGAAGGAATGATCCTTTTAGTTCACTGTTACCAAGAAGGAAGGATTTTAGGACCTGCCAGTACTGGATGTTCTTCTCTGACCTACGCCTTCCTTGTTCCTCTGAGTCAGTGAGCAGGTGTGTAGGATGAGAAACAGAAACAAGTTAAAAAATGTGTTTATTATCTGTGTTGATTATTAAGCTATTTCATCTGTAAGCTCCAAACGCAGCCTTCATTATTGGCCTTGTGATGCCAAGTGGTATTCTAAGATGATGCTGCGCACAGCTTCTACTGAAGGTTGCTTCCTTTAGGAATCCAAAGGCACTGTCCCTCACGTGGTCCTCAGGGCAGACACAGAGGAGTCCCTGGACAGTTAACAGCCAAGCTTTGAGAACACGCCCCGGATATTTCTTTAAAAGAAGTGCTCTGGTCCTTTCTTTCACTTCCTCATTCCAGTAATCGGGGGTCTAAGTTATCATTTGATTTAACCTCACGTGAAAAAGATTCAGTGGTGAGCATAACATTTTTGCTTCTTTCAAGACACGAGGCTAGGAGATGAATTAGTGCTGTTCACAAAATATTTCCAGTTTCCTGTTTTCCAAGCATCTGACTGGACTCTACTCTTCTGCTCCCCTGAAGTCAGGGTCACCTTGTGGCTTACTTTGGTCAATAAAATATGAGTGAGGGTGATAAACGAACTCTGGCCCACCCATGCAAAGGAATATTATTCAACAACAAAGAGAAATCAAACTACAAAAGGGCATGGAAGAAACTTAAATACTTATTGCTAAGCGAGAGAAGCCACTCTGAGAGGCTGCATGCTCTGTGATTCAAAGGTGACATTCTGGAAAAGGCAAAACTGAGGAGTCAGAGAAAGATCAGTGGTTGCCCAGGAGAAGAAAGGATAAACAGGTGGAGCTCAGGGCATTCTTAGGGCAGTGAAATTATTCCATGTGAGACTCTTATGGTGGATACAGGACATTACTCACTTTTCAAACCCATAGAATATACAACACAAAAACTGAACCCTAATGTAAAGCATGGAGTTTAGTTAATAATAATATATCAGCATTAGCTCATCAATTGTAAGAAATGTACCACAGCAATGCACAGGGTGAGGAAGGAGTATACAGAAACTGTGCTTTTTGTACAATAATTCTGTAAACTTAAAACTGCTCTAAAAATCGTCTATTTTAAAAATAAAGAAAAAGAAAAAATGAGTGAGTATAATCTGTGCTACTTTTGGGTGGCACCACTAACAGCTTGCATGCTATTTTCCCTCTCTTCCCTCATCTCTATCTCAGCAGGTTCGCTTGAAGATGAACCTTCCTCATTCTGGTTCCCTTAGTGAGAATAGTCTAGAACATCTCCCATCTTCCCACTAGCCAACCTTCCGTGCATACGTACCCTGGGTGAGAAATAAATATGCTGTTATCCTTGTTGTTTTGTGCAACTAAACTGAGGGGTTATTTGTTACTACAGGATAATGTTGCTTCTTCTGACTAATACAGAGAGGACTTTCAAGGCAGTCCTGCTCTGGTCTCCAACAGATGTCAAACAGCGAGCAATCACACCATTTCTGGACCAAAAAACACACTTACTTTTTACAATTTCCAAATAGTTTACTTTCTCTTCCCTGACTGTAACATGTAGTTTTATTGTGGGGGAAGGATGCTCCACCTTGTGTAGGAACCATTTATGAGTGCTATCTTTCCCAAGAAAAATTAAGTCATATGGTATTATTAAAGAGCCCAAACAAATCAATCATTTTCTATAGTAGGTGGAGATCCCTTTGTCAAATTTTCTCTGCCACAAATTTTATCTTATGAAAGTTGTTTAATATGTTTGTTTTTAAGGAATTAATTATTTTTTTGGAATTTAGTATGTTAACTAAAGTGTCAGGATGTAATATTCTGAACCAATAGAACTTAAATTGTAATGTAAACCCAGAAAGAAAAGGAAACTATAAACATTTTAAAAAGCTCAAATAAAGTTTAGAAACTTATTTGTATCACCTGCAAAATGCCCTCATGCCCCTTAGCAGTCCATCTCTCCTTCTGCTCCTGTATGCAGGCTTTCTGTCACTAAATATTTACATTTTCTAGAATTCCATATAGATGAAATCACACAGTATGTATTCTTTTTTACTTAGTTTTTTTCACTCAGCATAATGATTTTGAGATTCTTTCATGTTATGTGCATTTATAGTTCATAAGTAGTATTCATTGTAACTACAATTGTTTATTCATTAGCCCAGCAATTGACAACCTGTGTTCACAAGAATTTTTAAAACATGCAATACTTAACTATTTAGTCAGACATTGACCTCTTTTTCTTTAGATCATCAAATTAAAAAATGACAACAGCCAATACAACAATAGCTTCCTGTGTGAATGGATCAAAATTATACAGATTTTTTGTCAGATTGGCAAAAAAAAATATTTCTGACAATTCACAGAATTTTAGTAATTAATGTGTCCATGAGATGAAAACGGTTGAAAATCTCTTCAATAGCCCCATTGATGGACACTTGAATTAGTTCTAGTGGCTATTTCCAGTAAAACTAAAAACATTCATGTGTAGTCTTTATGTAAACCTGTATTATTTGTTTTTTAATATCGCTATTATTTTGTTACATCCTCAATTCACACACACACAAATGTAATATGGCTTAAACGAAGTTTAAATATAGTGATGAAAATAATACTATAACTCAAAATTGCTTTGCATATATATTAGTGAATAACATTAGTATTTACTTAGGAAATAGAATGAAACTGTAATCAAATTAAGCTCTGAGGGTGATGATTTAGGCAAGCATTCAAACCAGAAATGTGTGAGCAGGAAAAATAACAATTCCCAGCCATTTAGTTTTAGTAGATCTGTGATCCATTTGTCCTGTTTGCACTCTCAGTCATTAGACTCAGTCAAACTATGGACACGAAAGCATCAAGATTTTTGTATCATTTTTTCAAATACAGCGCAACAACTTCTCTGCAAAATAAATGGAGTTTTTCCAATTAAAAAAAATACAAAACAATGCTCTTCATTTCAAAACTGTTTAACTATTAACTATTTTTTAAATTTAAATTTTTTATTGTTTAAAGTATTACATATGTTTCCCCCCCCCCCCCCATTGACCTCTCCCCGGCCACTTCCACTCTCCAGCACGTGCCTTCAATCCCCTAGTGTCTGTGTCCATTGGTTATGCTTATGTGCATGCATACAGGTCCTACAGGATGTTGAAAAAAAAGATAGAGGAAGGTATAAACAAGTAGAAAAATATATGGTGTTCGTGAATTGGTAGAATCAACATCATTAAAATGTCCATACTACCCAAAGGAATCTGTGGATTCAGTGCACTCCCCATTAAAATACTAATGGCATATTTCACAGACCTAGAACAAACTCTCTAAAAATTTATATGGAATTAAAAAAAGACCCCAAATAGCTGCAGCAATCCTGATAAGGAGCAAAATTGGAGGTATCACAATAGCAGATATCAAGCTATATTACAAAGCCACTGTTCTCAAAACTGTTTAACTTACTCACTAAAGGTATGGAAGGAAATAAAGCTCAGATGTCTTCCACAGTTGCACAACTAATAGCAAAAAATAACATTGAACTCATACTACCAGTAAGAAATGTATAAAGCCAGCCACAAAGGTAATTACTATTAATGTGTTCAGAAATGAGTCAGAATGAACTATTGCAAATTACTTTTGCAAATGACTCTATTACGTGTTACCTAATATCTATGACATCCACTGTAGGCAAACAGTTGATTAGATTATATAAAAATACATGAACATGATAAATATAATCAACACTTAGCATTATAGGTTCTCATATGAAGAAGTGCTTGACAAATTCCTGAATTTTTTTCATTGAAAACCCAGGCTTCAGAATTAGAACTTGTTCACTTAATTGACTTTTGCTTTACATGATATATAGGACTGTCTGCATGTTCCTCACAGAGAATAATCATGGCCAAGAAAAAAATTCCCTGATCTTCATTAAGTGTTGACAGAAATGGTGAGAATATTCAATGCTATCAACTTTCAGGCACTGAATGTACTTACTTTTGAGAACACTATTCAAAGACATGCATGCCAGACATAAACATTGCTTTTTTACCCCACTTAAATATTCCACTGTTGAGGAGAAAAATACTCATAAACATTTTTGAAAGGAGGAATGAGACAAAAATATTGTTTCATGGCTACAATGCCAATGACAAGTAATACTGATTTCAAGGGACCTTTAGAAATAACATATCCCAGTAGAATACTCAGTGTTGCAAACCATCTAAACCTCTTTCAGAGCCAAGGTGTCAAGATTAAACTGACGATAAGCATGTAGTTGGAATTTCTGGAGAAGGAGGACCATAAGGGCAAGTGACTCTTCCCCTGAGTCTGAAGACTTTCTTCACTCCTCAGAAAACACAGTTTATGGCTCTGCTGGGCCTTTTAAACACCTCAACCAAATGCTGCAATGGGTGAATTCACTTTCTGGGGCAAACATAAGCAAACAGTGTATTCTGAAATCATTGCCACTATTTCCCATGTTGGATCATTCTAGCTTCCAGCTTGGAAGGGTAATATCCTTACCCATCCATGATCTGAAGGAGCTTTAAACCCTCCGGTGAGAAGTCGTCCCGTAAGACTCATATAAGAACCTCAGGAAGACCTAAGACCCATGACACATATTTTGTCTTTGAACTGCACAAAAATTCCTTGGTAACAGATTGGGGGGGAAAACCAAAACTATTTTTGGCAAAATTTTAAATATAAATTCGTGTAAAATTGGTAGGTTATTAAAGCACTAAATGTTCATTAAATGATTCAGAGATGCTGAATATTTGGAAAGCACTGAGGTGTTCCAGGTGGTTGTTGGGAAAATAAAGAAGATTGATCTGAGATGTTTTAGTGAGTAAAAGAATGTGAAATGTAATACTTTTTAATCAAATAGGAATGTCTGTTCATGGTAGTGCCACTTGATGGCTAACTGTCTCACATTTGGATATCTGAGTTTGCAGCTGCTCGGTAAAGGTCCGATTTCCTGTTACTCCGTATACTGAATCACCCTGGACTGGGGCTACCAGCATACACACTCCTCTCTCATCTGAGCAAACATAGATGAGCCCTTTGTTGCCGCTTAAGCCCCATAAGCCTTCCTAGTAACAAGCTGAAGTCAGTTAAGTTCAGGTGGCTGAAATGGTGCTTTTGTTATGAAAGCAGTGGCCAGAAAATGCAAACTCTTTGAGTCACCAGCCCAGCTATTTCCTTCAGAATCCAACAGTGAGCCAAGCGGTTTTTATTTTGTCTTTACAAACTAGGTAAACGCTCCCCTTGTAAGCAGACTTTTGGATAACCACAGGCAGCTGGGGGCACACCCCACTTTGGGAGGGGGGTAGTTTTTGGGCCATATTTAAAACCAATTACCAGGCTTATGTAAGTGAGGGCATCAGCAAGAGCCTGGCATGAGTGGGGTGAGAGGCACTTAGGGAAGGAAACACAAACAGCAAATAGGACAGAGCCATTGGAGAAAACGCAGAAGGAACGGCAGCCGGGGCCAAACAGAAGAGACGGTTGTATTCTGACAGAATATGGAGCTGTCTTTTAAAAGAGTGTTTTCTCCCTTTGTCTCGGCTAAGCCGCGTGGTTATCACCTGGAACAAATCCAACCATGGGTGCTGGTTGTTTCCTTTCCTTCGTTCCTGCTAACATTTGCTTCTCAACCTGGAGCCCTTTCTTGATTTTGTTTGTTCGTTAGGGCACAGAAAGAACCAACTCTGCTCTCAAGTTTTTCTTGAAGAGTTTGTGGAGGAAAGGGACTCGGGGAAGAAGGATCAGTTCAGCTTTGTAACTTCTCCGCCCGCTCTACGCAAGTCCCGGGGTGGGCCTTTGGATTCAAAATCCTTGCTGGAGGCTTTCAATATTATAACCAAACTTTAACCATTCACTTTTCAGATATTTAATACTTCAAATAAATTCCCCCTTCTTCGAGGTGATAAGAATGCCATAGTGACCCAATGGTTTCCAACATCCCAAAGAGCAGCACCAGAGGAAATGACCTAACGTTGAGTCCGCACCATTAGCAAATCACTCACCGTACAGTCTTCTTCCCAGAAATCTCTAAAAACAAGCTCCCGGGGTAAAGATATGTGAATATAGCAGATGGCTGGTGTGTTGTTGTTGTTGTTTTGTTTGTTTGGTGGATCTCTTTACTTTCAGCGATTCCTCTTTTGAACACTATTTTCTGTAACAAAGAGTAACAGGATGGGAGATGATTTTGGTGGGGGAGGCAATCCAATGAATGTCTCTTCAAAATTACGGGTCCTTGGCGATTGTAAGAGAAAATATTGTCCCCAAATGCACAGCACACTTGCGCTCGACATGGCTATGAAAGATTTTTATTCCAATTCTCCAGTAACTAAGTCAGCAAAGAGCAGGGGTTGATTTTCAAAGTCAAAAAGTTCATAGTGTTATTTGGTCAGGATTTTTCAAGATAAAAATGTAAGCCACTCTTTTTGAATGGACAATAGAGGGAGGGTGCTCACTCCGGCCCTCATTCAGTAAGCATTTCTTGAACATGCCCAGAGAGGCATGGAAGCTCTGTGGCTCTGGCCCATAACTGACCCTATGAATCTCCTCTATTTGGTTATTCCTGGAATACGTCCTTCCTAATAAACCAGTAATCGTAACTAAATGATTTCTGACTTTTATGAGCCATTCTAGCAAGTTATCTAACCCAAAGAGGGGGTCATATAAACTCCAATTTATAGATGATTGTGCAGGACACTGGTGACTTACAATTGAGGTCTGAAGTGGGGGCAGTCTTGTGGGACTAAGCCCAGTTAATGTGAGTCTACCATAACTCTAGGTAGTTTATGGCAGAATTGAAGTGATTTGTAGGACCCCTGGCTGGAGAGGTCCAGAGAGTTGGAGAATAAATTAGTTTGGGACAAAAAATCCCACATATTTGGTGTCAAAAGTGTCGTAGTGTTGGAAAACAGTTTATAGAAGAACACACTTATTTCACCTGGAAGTAAGAATCGGGAAGGCTGTAGATAAAATCAGTTTTTATGAATGAACTAGGGGCCCGGTGCACAAAAATTTGTGCACTCAGGGTGGAGGGAGTCCCTCAGCCCGGCCTGTGCCCTCTCACAGTCTGGGACCCCTCAGTGGATGTCCTATGATGGCCCCAGTCTGCCAGGTACCTTTTGTGTGTGTGTGTGTGTGGCCACTGGGGACCTGCCCCCAGCCGCATCTGAGGCTCAGAGCAGTCCTCCTGTGTGTGTATACCTGCCGGGGGCCTGCCCCCAGGCTTGGAGCAGGCATCCCCTCTATGTTGATCTCTCAGACTCTTGCCCTCCCCTGCATGTTGTTCTCTTTTTTTGAGCGTGGCCAGGGCTGGGTGTGGCCTGCCTCCCAAGCTTGCCTACTGCCCACCTTCCTCCAGCCACCAGAAAGCAGGGAAAACCCCACCTCGTGGTCAGGCCAGCCTTTTCCTGCTCCCTGATCCCCGGAAGGGACCTGGGAAGCTGCCAAGCAGGCCGCCAACTCTTTCCCACTCACCGGTCCCCTGCTGCCTTCCTTTCCCACTTCCCGGTGCCGCCAAGGGGTCTGGGAGCTGCCAAGCAGGACCCCGGCCCCTGCAGCCTTGCTTTCCTGCTCCCTGATGCCCCTCAAAGGGCCTGGGCAGCCACCAAGCAGGCCGAGACCCCCCCCCTGCCGCCTCTTACCCGCTTCCCGGTGCCCTCCAACCCTGCCGCCTCCTTCCCACTCACGGGTCCTGGGTCCTGCGGTGTCCCGCCCTGCAGCTGCTCTGTGCACTCGGGAGGTCCCTCAGCCCGGCCTGTGCCCTCTCGCAGTCTGGGACCCCTCGGGGGATGCCCACCTGCTGGCGTGCCTGACCAGCCTGGGTGAAGGGCTTTAAAGCTGCCTACAGCTCCCATTGACCCAACGTCCCAGCAAGGCTGGATGGACGCAGGTTTCTGTTCCTTTAAGCTGAGGTAACGAAACCTCCTCTGCTTCCCTCACAGCGCAGCGTCTATAATGAGACTTTGTTACTCTTAGTAAGGCAGGCCAGGCTGCTGTTCCCTTCAGCTCCTGAGGATTCTATGATTGTTACATTATTGAAACATGTTTTGGAGCCTGCCCGCCAAGGGCCGAAAACAGTATCGCTTTCGCTCCTGCTGCAACGGACGCTGCCTAAACGTTTACTCAGGTCTGTGAGTGGCGGCCGCCATGTTGGCTGAGCTAATTTGCATACAGCCGCTCTGATTGGCTGGTGGGTGTGGCTTACCCTGTCTCGGAGAAACGGTTAATTTTACTATTTCGCTTTTATTAGTTTAGATTGATTTGTGTCAACAGAAAAGGGACCAGGTTTGGAAAGTTAAGGAGTTACCTGGAAGCCTGTTACACTGAAGGGAGAGCGAGATGGGTGGAACAGAGAGGTGTGTTCCATGGGAAGCCATCAAGAAAAGGAAAAAAAAGAATCTGAGAAAGAAGCAGGGACCTGAGTGTGACAGACTCAAATGTCATACCAGAGAGCAGATCGGTAAACAGAGGAATGCCATGAGGTCTGAGATTCAGGAAACTCATTCTGACTGACCATGCAGAAGAACTAAAGAGAGAGAGATTTAGGAAACCACTTACAAGACCAGGCCCCCCAACTTTTTTAACGATGAGAGATAGATGAGTTAAAATCAATGCCTTAGATGCTGATTGGATTTGGGAGTAAAGGAGAAGTCCAGCTGGCTCATTTCAGATTTGAATAATAGGCAAGTGGTGCCATTCACTGAGATAGGAACATAGGAGAGGTGTGTTTTGAGAGATGGTGAGCATGTTGGGCATATCATGTTTAAGTTGTCAGTGATACATTCTGGAGCAGATATTTCAAGATCTGGACCAGGGGTTTAGATATGAAAGATATTTGAATATGAAGACCCTGCGAGCAGACAAAATAGGCCAGCAATTACAGGAAACAGATTGTAAGCATATCTTCAGGTCTTTGAACACTGGTGAGTGATGATTATCTCCATCACTGAAAGAAGCTTGATCAGTGTTTCAGAGAAAGTTCAGACGAAATGGCTGAAGAGTAAAACAAAGAGAACTCAGCCCTGAGTTTATCAATCATCATTCCTGGCTGTGAGCTTATGGGATAGAGCCATGGTCAGTAGGATCTTGAAATGACTCATGCCCCAAATTAGATGGGCAAGCTCATTTTGAATAGTACTTATCCCCTTAGGCCCCTGTGGTGGCTGAAGTGCTCATGGGTCAGAGTCTGTTGATCTCTTGGGACTCTTCATGTTTGTTTAGGTCTCCCATCGCCTATCAGCCAGGAGCCACTACTGTTCCTGTTTTCCAAACCCCCTGGTGAGTGAGAGGGTTCCTTTGCAGGCAGCTCCCTCTGAGCCTGTTTTCAGAAAACGATTCTTCAGTCTCTGATCATCTGATTATCTAAACCAGGACCACATCTTATTGAAACCAGAAAAAGTGACCCCTCCTTTCATGGAATGTACTTTCTAAGAAAAATGAGAGAACCAGTTAAAGGTTTACCTCTTCATTTTGACATGCTGCCCTAACTGCAGAACATGCTCTCCCCGAAAGATTGATTCTTAATGTCACAGTGCACTCAGCATTAAGAAAAAGCATGACTCAGGCTCCAGGCATGTGGTGGCCTCTGCCCTGGGGTGAAGGGTGTGACATGCTCTTTTTATCCCTGAAGCCATGGTGCTTATCTACAAAAGACCTCCTTGGAGAATGTCTATCATCACTATCCAGGAGTCTTTGTCTCCAAACTTTTCCTAACTTTGTTACATGAACTCAGCTTCCCCAGTGGAAGTGGCTTTTGGACTCCTGTTCTAGGCCCACTTATGCAAGGAGTCAACTCAGGCTGACCATGGTGTGTGCCCAGCAGATGTTCCCACTGGCTTTGGGTGAGAAAGTCCTCCTAATCCATCAGAAGTGTGGTTTCAGTGTGTTCTCAGCGGCATCTTAGTGTGATCTCATGAGGGTACCCCCAACCCCTCTGTGATATGTTGTACTTGGAGTCCTTCCCCGTTTCAATTTCAGTATCAGTCAGAGGGAAATAGCAAAACAGCATTCCTTCATGTAGATAACCAGTAGGCAGCTGGCTACTCCTGGTTGCTAACATAACTCCACCAGTGTATTCTGGCAGCTGGGTTTACTTAAGGGAGAAGACAGACAGGGCCCTGCTTAGAAACAGAGCAGCTAAACATTATTCCAGTAACCTCCTTGCTGTCTGCAAAAGTAAAACCCTTCAGGAAAAATACCAGTAAGGGACTTGTCTTTGATTCAGCCTGAGCACAAATCTCAGATCTGCCACTTACCAGCAAGTGTGGCCTTCTTCATTCATTTAAGAATCATGTGTGGTGTACATACCACGGGGCAGGCACACTTCTTAGATAACTTAGCTGATCTTTCTAAGGCTCAATTTCCTCTTCTGAAAATCAGAGATGAATACATACTCCCGAGGGCTATGTAAGGAAAAGGTGAGCTAATATATATAAGCTAATATATATTAGCATAGGGATCACATAAAGTCCTCAATGATGACTCCTGCAGGTATTATCCCCTTTACCCCAGCCTATGCCAACTTTCTACCCAGTGAGGAACTTTCTGATAATGCCAGCACCTCTCTTCCAGCCTCAGCCCTGCCAGTACAGAGTCCACCTTCTTATTCTTTTCATCTTTATGTAATATGCACTGACCCAGAGTCATGTAGTAATGTCAGAAAGGACAGTCTCGGCCCTGGCTTCAGAGCTCACCTTTGCTGTCAGCTGCTCACCATGTTCTTCCTACTGCAGTTCTCCAGGGTCAGCACCACATATATATATATTATGTATTTTTTCCTGATCCAAAGTGGAGTAGATTTCTCAATGATGGGAAGGAGAAAGTGACAACATTGACATAGATCATTGGTAAGGAGACATTGACTTAATTAGCAAAATTAATTGAGAAGCTGGATTCCACTTCAGCAGACTCTAGCTTTGCCCCAAAATCATCTCCATATAGTCTTCATTTCATCAGAGGCTATATTATAATGTAGAAGCAGGAATAGTGGACAGTGCTAGAAACAGCTGCTATAGTCCTGATTGCCCTTCCAGTGTCCAATCCCACTGGTAGTGTTATTGAGGTATATCCAAGCATTGTGTCAGCAATGATGTCTGTTAAACTAAAGGGTGGGTCAGATATCACTCAGTCAAAATCAGTCTTTCTATAAACTTCACCAGTTTCCACATGGGGCTCAGTTGACTTCTCTTTCAGAGCACAGGTCTCTCCAAAGCCTTGGATGAAATTTGGACCTTAATTTGAAGGCGTCTAAGCTGTCTAAGCTATAGGTCAGAGGTTCCAATGTGCATATAGACTGCATTTGTTGTAAATTTTATTCAGTGCTTTTATTTATTCAGCAAATATTTACTGAGCACATAAAATGCACCAGGCACTGGATTTAGCACCGTAGTTCTAGTCATCTGTTCAACTCAGCCCTGATCGCTGGCCAGGCCTAGGGACCCTACCTGTGCAGAAATATTGTGCACCATGCCTCGAGTGTTTAATATGATCTTATAGGTTTCAGGTGTGGGTTTCATGTTACAAGATCTGTATATTGCACTGTGTGCCCATCACCCCAAGTCATATCTTCTCCCATCACCATATATGGGAAGCCTCCCTGAAAGATACCAGAAAGTTGAAAGTTCATCCTATTCCAAATGAACTATAGCAATGAGTACTAACCCACTTCCTCAGGGGCAAAACAAACATGGCAGTAGGGTTTCCTGCTCAGTTAAGCAGAGAAAGGAGGGCTGTGCATGAGAATGTGGACTATTTCAAGCACCATATTGGTCTCCTATGGTTTTTTATTTCACTACCAAATGTATATAAAAATGACAGGTAGTAATTTCCTTTGCCCACAATGGCAATTTGAAATATATCCAATTAGAACATTCCTCTCCATCCTTTCTCCCTGTCAGCTCTCAGAAGCTCTCAACAATAAGAAGCCATGTACAAGATCTGAGATGAAACCTTAAAGGAGCAGAATTCATTCACTGATGCATCCTTTGGGTTATTTTGAAGATATTTAAAAGGAAGCTACATATTTTTCTGCAGACTTAATAGAGAGTTGGGGAAAGTTTTGAGGTTATGGGGGAAATAGAATAGATAAACCTAATTCTTTTCCATTTATATGTAACTAGAGGCCCAGTGCACAAAATTTGTACACTCAGGAAGCATCCCTCAGCCTGGCCTGTGCCCTCTCACAGTTCACGGGGATGTCTGACTGACAGCTTAAGGCCCTCTCCCTTAAGCTGTCAGTCGGACATCTTTAGCACTACTGTGAAAGTGGGAGAGGCACTCGCCAGCGTGAGTCCAGTTGCTGGCTAAGTGGCACTCCCCCTGTGGGAGCGTACTGACCACCAGGGGGCAGCGCCTGCATTGAGCATCTGCCCCCCTGATGGTCAGTGTGCATCATAGCAACTGGTCATTCCACTGTTCAGTCGATTTGCATATTAGCCTTTTATTATGTAGGATTCCCAGTTCACTATCTTCTCAGGCTCATTAATGGCATTATCTCAATAAATACCTACATTGAGCAAACTTAACTACCTGTCTGCCTCAGGAATGGGTTAGCCACAGGTGCATGGGAAAACATATAATGTCAAGATAAGGCTGACTTGCCATGATATTCATACATTAGAGATACATGTTTGTTGGTATTAGTGAAGAGGGGATTAAAAATAAAAGAAAGAATAGAGTTTATTATATGGTAGGCATGGTGCAAGATGTTTTACATATAATACAGATTTTATTTGTTAATGATCATATAAAGTTGGCATTATTATTTTAGACATTAAAAATATTTTAAGGGCTCAGAAAAAGAAAGAAACCTGACTAAAATCCCAAATATTTGAGTTACACTTCTTCTTTCTCCAAAGCAAAAATTTTTGTACTAATAAAATGATCACTACTGCTACCATTTTACTCTAGTTCTTTGTTCATAACTCTATAGAAATAGGTATAAATTCCATTTTAATTGTCTATATATCCAAGTCACCAACCAGGTTTCTCCCTTTTGCCTGCTTTATTTTCTTAATAGAACTACATAAGTCAGATTTTTACCAGAAGCAATATGAAGATAATATGAAGTTATTCACTGCAAGATATTGACTTGTGCAATCCTGGGGCTACCTATATAAGTCCAATATCCACAGGATGGGTCAACAGGAAGGACATGGGTTATAAGCTGCTGTCCACAAAGGAACCTCAGCCATGCTTTTAAGGCCTTTCAGCAGCATGAATCATACTCACCTACTTTCTATAAGATAATCTCTGTTAAATTGAATATAAATTTTAAATATAGCTACAAAATATCTTCATAGCAACATCCGAATTAGAGTTGGATTGATACTGATACGTCAAAAAGACTATCACAACCTGATATATTTTACTTTTTATTACTTATTATCTCTTTCCTCACTAAAATGGAAGCTCCATGAGGACATTAATTGTTTAGTTTTATTTACTGCTGAACTATTCAGAAGCTAGAACACTGTCTGGAACATGGAAAGTAGGCAAAAAAAAAGTGGAATGAATGATGAAGAATGAATGAATGACTTTCTTGTAGGAAGAAACCTCCTCTTCTCACATGGTCTCTCCAGCATCAGCACAGTTCCCAGGACAGAGATGTTGTTCATAATTCTTTCAAATTAAGCTACCAAGACAAGACCAGCCCGCGATGCACATTCTCTCCTTGCCTGTAGAACTGCACAACTTTGGGGAATTGTGTTGTGGCAAAGATGGGAATGGAGAGCCACGATATTACCAGGTAAGGAGGAGTGGACATCAGCACCATCACACTCCTGCCTGGTCTCTGGGAACTGAAGATGTGATTGCAACTGGCAGTCCTGCTTGGAGGGATTCACCATAGGTAGGCAGAAAGGAAGCAGGAAGGTCATAGAGTACATGGCTTCTGGATCCTTCTGCTTCTGAAAGACAGCCCCCCGCTTTTGGGTGACAGCCTGACAGTCAAGTCACTGTCTTGGACTATCAATTCAGATGATCGGAGTCAACAGAGGAAATGGCCATGAGTTCCCAAGGTCAAGCTTCAATTTCTGTTGCCTCTGGACAGTTGTCCTTGAAGGAAAAGGGCATCTGATACCATGGGGTTTTGTTTCTTTTGGAGGCCCACAGCTGAGACTCCTCCTAACCACGGTGGGGTATTTTTATTTACAGTTGGGATGATAATTATAGGTACTATTCTTTTAATATGGAACATGGTTCCTCCTTTCTACTCTTTAAAGAAGAGAAAGTTATCCTGCCAAATCTGTTATTGCCAAGTGGTATTTTCTTCTTCCCGACACACACTGGACCTTCCAGTCTACCAAATTCCAGTCTACACCACACACACACACACACACACACACACACACACACACACACACACTCTCTATAGGCAATAAAAGATGTAAATAGGAATAGAGATGGAAACATGGGAATGACCAATGAATAGAATGCTTACCTAATGCATGTTCTGCTGTGCTCTGGACTATAAGGAAACCACAGTCAGAAAATTAGAAAGTAACTGAAACATTTGTCTATGAGGCTATGAACTTGGCACTACAAGAGGTAAGCATATATAAGACAGGGTCAGTGGACAAGAGAAGCAGGAAACTAAAATATCAGACCATCAAATTAGTCTATGAGTTTCCCTCCTTATAAATCTCTATCTAGCACGGAACTAGAATCAGAGCCAGAACTCTGGGAGATGTCGTTAGCACATGATACAGTAGTCACCGAATAAATGTTTGCTGGAGGTAAAATGACAAAACACCTGCTAGAAAAGATAGAGAGAGGCTTCAAACAGATACCACCGAGGGTTTTTTAAATGCACAATAGATGATGCCTGAAGAGATATACATTTCAAAGCTCCACAAAAAACACCCACCTATAATTCTTTCTCAGACTACTTTGTTGATTGCTATTTATAGCAGTCAATGCTCAGAAGGATCTGCTTGCTCTACCACTCCCAAAGCAAAACAGGATTTCACAACACCATCCTTCAAAATCTACAGAAGCACATAGGTGAGGCTCTGAACCAATTGTTTAGGAGAATACTCATTAGGCTGAACTTGGAGGCTCAAGAATCAGGAGATCCCTGGACATGTTCCAAAGACAAAGGAGTTGTTAAAAAGTATTGAATTAATTTCAATACAAATTGAAAATAAAGAACAGATCTGAAAAATAAGTATGAGTAAGGGATAACACTGATAAAAAAAAACTTTTTAAAAATTATTTATATTGGACTTTGCCATGTTTGCATGGATTGCATGAACCTGAGTGCTTCTAAATTATAAAACTCTACATCTAAAGTAGATTGTGCAGCCAAGTAGGAATTGGATATTTTGGGAGGATATTATTTATTTATCTACTCTCTAATTTGTTACTAAAATGATTTAAGAAACTTATAAAGATGAATACGGTGGAGTAAGATAAAATAAATTTAAAACAAATACAAAAATAAGACAAAGAGAAAATAAGGTTAGACAAATAAGATGAGCCAGAAAATAGATTAATATCCAAAAATGAATTTGTTAGACACTAGATGACGGAGGAGGATAAGAAAGCCTTCCAGCTTTTCCCCTACCTCCTACCATCATCCAATATCCCTATTAGTTCTCTAAACACTGTGAGTGGATGGCATAATGTCACAATATCAGACGTCTCTATCACTAAGCTAGCCAATTCTCTCATTTCCTTCCTGGAGGAAGGAATAGAAATTAAGTGGTAGCTGAATGAGTATGGAAGGAGAAGGGGTCTCAATGTTTTTCCATGATGCAATCTGCCCTCAAAGAAAAGTTAATACATAAAATTGAATCAATAAGTATATCTTTCAACACAACCAGAATTTAACAAAGAGGGAAGAAAGAAATCCAAATGTAGATAGGAAAAATGCTCAGTGATTCTAAAAATACTCAATGTCACTAATCATCAGAGAGATGCAAATTAAATCCACAATGAGATATCACCTCACACCTGTCAGAATGGCTATAATCAGTAAAACAACAAACAAGTGCTGATGAGGATATGGAGAAAAACGAACCCTTGTGCACTGTTGACGGGAATGCAGACTAGTGCAGCCACTATGGAAAACAGTATGGAGTTTTCTCAAAAAGTTAAAAATGAACTGCTTTTTGACCCAGTAATCCCACTTGGGGGAATATATCTGAAAAAAAACTAAAATACTAATTCAAAATAATATATGCACCCCTATGTTCATTGCAGCCTTATTTCCAAGCCAAAGTCTGGAAACAGCCCAAGTGTCCATCAGTAGATGAGTGGATAAAGAAGCTGTGGTACATTTACACCATGAATACTACTAAACTGTAAAAATGAAGAAAATCTTACCTTTTGCAACAGCATGGATAGACCTGGAGATTATCATGCTAAGTGAAATAAGCCAGTCAGAGAAAGACAAAGGCAATATGATCTCGCATATGGAATCTAATGAACAAAATAACTGACAAACAAAATAGAAACAGAGTCATGAATGCATTGAATAGACTGACAGCTGTCAGAGGGGAAGAGGGATAGAGGTCTGGATGAAAGAAGGTGAAGAGATTAAGAAAGAAACATATATATACATATATGTATATATGTATATATATGTATATATATATGTATATATATGTATATATATATATATATATCAGTGTGGTAGCCAGAGGAAAAGGAGGATGGCATAGGTGGAGGTGGGCAAAGAGAGGATAAATGAATAAATGGGGATAGAAAGAGACTTGGCTTTTGGTGATGATGCAGATGTTTTGTTGAGTTGTACACTTGAAGCCAGTATGGTTTGTGAACCAGTGTCATCCCAATAAGTTCAATTTTTAAAAAAACAAAAAGCCAGTGACTTTTATCACTGGTAAGGTTTTTCAGGGGTTAAATGATAACATTTTTTTCTTCCCCTCTTGACTTCAGAACCAAATGAGAGATCAACAGAAATTAGAGAGATGAAAACTAAAATACCAGCTCTGTTACTGGAGTAGCTGAACTTGAGAACTCAAATGGACTTACAACCAGATATGAGACTTGGGTCTTGAGTCCATAGTCTGCAGCACAGGTCTCCCTACTGCAGAGGCATAGTGTAGCTGGGTGAGCTCCAATTGCATGAGCAGATCAATAGAATCCTGAAAGAGGTGGCTCCAAATGAAGAGGATCTAGCTGAGCCACGTGCATTCAGAGCCTCTTCTCTCTCTTGCCAATCAGTTGAGTCTCTCCTGTCATTGGTGGAAGAGGGGAGTTGGTTAACGAATGAGGCACACAGTTATATCTCCCATGCATCTCTATCCTCCATGGGTTGATACATAATCATTGTCCCTGATGGACTGTAAAGCTGCAGTACCATCCTTAGGTGCATCAGATAAATAACACTGGGATGCATAGAAAAGAATGTGCAAGCATTGATTTATTTATAAAATCTACAAAGCCGCAGGTAATACATACCTATGTGTGAGCCTGAACAGGTACATGCAGCAAGAGTACTTCTGGTTTCTTCTAGCCCTAAGAGTCTAAGAGGCATGAGAAAGCCACAAATAGCATATTAACATAAAGCATAAGTCAAGATCTCTCTTCCTAGTGCTGTCTGGCATACAAGATCAAATGGTGTGTTAGGTCATTCATCCCATGAAGCCTTCCAATTCTTCTCCTTGTTCTTGGGTTTGTTACAACCTCTTAGATTGTCCTACAAAGTCTTATATTGTAAGACTATATTGTAGTCTGGGACCTGTCTATAATTAGTATCTCATTTCTTATGGCTCTTTCCCTCACCCTCAACTTTACTATTTTTTTTTTAAGCATCAGCATTATCACATGGGCATTCTCCTCTGAAACACTCTCAATCCTCTCACTCCTGCTGGTTAACCTCAACGCATATTTGAAGTTTCCATTTCCTCTAGGTAGTGTCCCCTTGGTTATGAATGCCTGTATTCATAACCACCCCCTGTATTGCACTAATAGTTTACTTGTCAATATCTCTTACTAGAACTTATACTCCATAAAGTCAGACACCATGTCCATCATTTTATTGTTTATTCCCAACATATACCATAGTTTGTTGCATCAAAGGTGCTGAGTATATATTTACTGATTATATAGTGAATAAGATTGTCCCACAAACCTGGCTGGTGTGGCTCAGTTGGTTGAGCGCTGTCCCATGCACCAGAAAGTCACCAGTTCAACTCCTTTGGGGCATATTCCCAGGATTGTTGGCTTGATCCTCAGTAGGGAGTGTGGGGGAGGCAGCAGATCGATGTTTCTCTATGTTTCTCATTCTCTCTCTAACTCTCCCTTCTTCTCTCTCTAAAATCAATAAAAACATAGTTTAAAAAAAAAAAACAGAATAAAAAAGACTGTCCCCAACGTTAGGACCCCAATCCCATGACAGCCTCCTTTTCCCTCTGCTAACGAACTCAGATTCAAAGGAATGAGAAATATAAATCTCAAAGTTCTGTTTTTTCATTGTTTTTACTGTTGTTGCTGCTACTAGATAAAGTCTCCAAGGACCAGCGAATTTGGAAATCAGCAGTTTTCCTTTTTTTCTGCCAAGTTAAGGGAGTTACAGCTCTCTTCTCCCAAAAGTACACCCACCCTCCCAAGTGACCTATTAGCTCCAATAGAGCCCAGGAGCCAACAAGATTGCCTTTGTTCGATTGCACAGCCATAGCTCTTTTTCAGTCCTCATTAGCATTGCCCTCAACTGGCTGATTATAGCCCTCTCCCCTCCAAGGATGACTTTGATTGAGCGGGGAGTGCAGTTTTCTGTCAAAGCTCACACTCATAAAATATTTAAAATCCCAAAGTTGCTGCTCCCCACCCTCTGAGCTGATCCCATGACCCATCTTTTTCTACCCCTGCTCCTACAACTCCCAGGGTAAGTTCCCTAGGGAAAGTGACCTTTCTGATGTTTCCCCAGACATTACCTACTACCTGGAAGAAGGATCTTGCCTCTATGGCAAGGTTCTTAAACCTGATTCAAAGGTAGGGTTTTTGACGATCTGAAATGCATTTACAAAATTTTTGCAAAGATACAGTTATTTGAGTGGGGAGGAGTCTGTAGTTTTGACTAGAGCAGCCCAAGGCCTCACTGTCCTGTCAGTTTAACTGGATGGTCCTTCCAAACATCTTCCAACTGATCCCAACCAATGGTTTTCTCTTTCCTAAACTTCTTTTAACTGAAGCCATAAGCTCGGACAATCTCATACCCCGGGTTCTTTGTCTCAGCTTAGTTTGCTTCCACCTTAGGGCCCCTCACAGTGAGGAAGCTATGAGAGGAGATGCTGAGGGGCTGGAAGACCCAATTGTACCATTTTATTTTATTTTATTTTATTTTATTTTATTTTATTTTATTTTATTTTATTTTTACCTATTTCAGAAAGGAATGGAGATAGAGAAAGAGATAGAAACATCAAAGATAGAAAATGATTGATCAGCTGCCTCCTGCATGCCCCACACTAAGGATCATGCCTGCAACCCAGGCATGTGCCCTGATCAGTAATCAAACAGTGACCTCCTAGTTCATAGGTCGATGGTCAACCACTGAGCCACACTGCACCATTTTATTAAAGTGTCCAATAACAGAAGATTAGAGGCCTGGATTCTACTGTGGACTCTGCCTCTAAATATTTGGGTGATTATTTGCAAGTTACTTATCTTCTATAGTCTATTTATTGAAAAAAATAAAAGAGAAACAATATGAAGTATATAAACCCTAAAGTCTCTCTGAACTTTAAAACATCTATAATCACTTGCAGTTAAACCATATGGGCAGCTGTACAGGTACAAGTGCGTTAACATATTCTGTTGTTCTTCGTGGTCTAGAAGTGCATGAGCATGTGGTATCTAACAAGACAAGCTTAGGCTATTACCCATGTGTTCTTCCTCCTCTGTATGTTTTACCATGTATTTCCCCGCATGTTTTAGATATCAACAATGACAGTTAGATCTCAGAAGAATAACAGAACAAAAGAGTCAACTGTCAGAATAGACTAAAATCCTCAGCATAGAACACAGATTGAATAGATTTCTAAAGAAGCCATGAGAAGAGAAGAGCTTTATTTCATGCTCTAGACTTGAGTAGAGAGGGAGGAAAGAGTTGAAGGGGCAGTGCTCGGACATGAGCGCGTCCCTGAGAGAAGGACTTTAACACTGATTGGAAAGGCCTGCTGCTTAAAAGTCCTGTGTTACTTTCCTGGGTGGTTCTCAGGAGAGTGAATAAAGTCCAAGAGTTTCCCTGCAACAAGGCAAATCTAGGTAGAGGCTCTGGAATAATGCCAAGCCTCCTCCTGCCCAGGTGCAGCACAGGGAACACCTCCTGTAGGACAGTGAGTTACCATCTGTAATCTCTACATGCTGACGGAGAAGTGGGATTCTACCTCTGAGGTGACTGCTCGTGAGCAGCCAATAATATATTATTCTGCTGTCAACATAAGACATATTGAGAAAGATGGCATTGCCACACCACTTCTCAGCCTTTCACATTTGACAGAGATCTATCTTCTTAATGCAAGAAGTTATATTCAATTAAGAACACAGGTCATGCCCTAACTAGTTTGGCTCAAGGGTCGCAGGTTCAATTCCAGTCAAGGGCATGTACCTTGGTTGCGGGCACATACCCAGTAGGGGGTGTGCAGGAAGCAGCTGATCGATGTTTCTCTCTCATCGATGTCTCTAACTCTCTGTCCTTCTCCCTTTCTCTGTGTAAAAAATCAATTAAAAAATATATTTTAAAAAAAAGAACATAGGTCACAATAGTTATTGTTGGACATACTGACTTTTGCACACTAAAATAAGTAGTGTATAATTCCTTTAAGAATGCTTCACTGCTTCTTTACATGTATCAAGACATTAGTGACATGCAAATACCATAACAGTTAACAACACAGATCCTTTGCCATGGAAACTCCTCTGCGCTCAATATAGAGGTACCAGGCTAGGAGGCTGACCACGTCTCCTGCTCTGCGGCTGGCAGGGCAAGTCCTGAGTTTGGATTTATCCACACGCCCAGATAATGTGCCACTTTGTATAGCTGTGACTGTGGCCACAGACCACAGGCAGCTCCCACATTGCCTTTCCTCCAGGGCATCACAAGGAAAACAAGCTGGTGCATTGAAACTACACTGACACTCATTATTTTAACACCAGGGAAAGACGTATTAATCCAGTGATGTCAAATTTTGAAAACACCCAAAGTACAAAACCTGGGATTTTGCATTTGAGAAAAAGAAAGTACATTTGCAGGCCCACATTATACCCCCTGAAGAGAAGTTTAAAAATGATAAGTATAGAACCTGAGAGTTTGGGGCCCACAGAATGTGGGGTTGGCCTCTTAGACCACCTCACAGATTCCCTTGCAAAGAGAAAAAAAACAGTAGAACTGTCTCTCTGCCACCCCAATGCACTGTTCATATCTCAGCAGCACCACTGACTCAGAATGAAGAATACATTTTTGTCTTTGTAATTCTGATTCCTTAGGCGAACAAATCTGAGCAGACAACCTTTGTTTAGGATAGTTTTTCTCACCCCTTCCCCATTTTTTTTCTCTTCTAGAAATCTTTTTTCTCATTAAATCTCACGTATAGTAACTTTGGCCATGTGAGATTTTGAAAGGCCACTTAATCACCTTCCAATATTCACCCCGACCCCCTCTCCCCAAAAAAGTGACCAAGATACCCCTTTATGTCAGGATAGTTCACATGAATGGGAAATGTTAATGGGAGTTAGATAATGTTTGTGAAAATACCTTCAAAAATATGAATTGATTATTATCATGTCCCAGAAAAAGGTATCTTCCCTGCCCAGCTGGTCACTTTCAGCTTTAGGGGTCAGGGAAGGCAATCACAGAAGGCAGGCACAGGGGAGGGGCTCTGAGCCAGTAGAGGTGTGGTCTCAGCGTACTGGGTCAGCATTGGTGTGGGCAAGGACCAGCAAGGCTTCCCAGGAGCCCAGGACACAGCAGGGACTCAGCCTGGGGCCAGTCCTGCCTGTGCGTGATGGGCCCTGCCTACCTTTCCAACTGCATCTCCACTCTCTCCCTCCTGTGCTCCATTCAGCCAGCCTAGAGTTCTAGCGGGTCAGAGAACGCGCCAACCTCAGTGCTGCCACTTGGTCTACCTGTACCTTGCTGTTTCCTCTGCCAGGAATACTGTTGTCCTAGATCTGTCCTCGTTTTAATTTTTTCCTCAAATGTCACCTCTTGATCTTAATCACCAACTGATCCTACCTTCCCAAGGCCACCACGTGCTAACCCCTCATTATCTCCTTATTGGGCCTTATTTTTCTTTTAAGCCCTTATAGCCAACGGACATATGTTAGATGTAGTAGGCTTGCTGTTTTGTTTTATTAATACTTGTCTTTCTCACTAGTGTGTATATTCTATGAGGTCAGGGAATATTTTGTATTCATCTCTTTATCCCCAGTGTCTAAGTAGTGCCAGGTACAAAGATTGGTACTTAAGAAATATATGTTGGATGGATGGATGGGTGGGTGGATGGATAAGCGAATAAATGAATGAACTAACCTGTGTCTGCCATTCACATTCCTTTTGCTCATGGTTATCCCTTAGAGGAGGTGAAAACCATCTCCCAAAGAGATAGTCACCCCACACTGAGGCCTGTTATCCATTCAGTTATTAGTAAAAAAGTATTTCTTGGACAGGACCGCATACAATGCCTGTTTTGTGTGTTCCTTATTAAGACCATCCTCATTTTTCATTCATCAACATTGCTTAGAGCATTCAATCCATTTTCTAAAGCTCCCCTTCTATCACTCAATCGTGAATTAACACCCTCCTGGGCTCTGTGTACACTTTCTATAGCATTTAAGGCCAGAGTGATATTATTTACTTTGGGGATGTAGGATTTTATTTCTCCATTATAACATCTTTTTTTAAATATATCAACCCATAAAACTCTGTCCTCTGGCACCATCTGAAAGTTATCACAAAAACGCTGCACGTACTCTTTTGAGAAAGAATGCCCCACTCTGTCTATTTTGGGTAACAATGCCATTAACCCTGGCTCCTCTGCTCCATTTTAATGCCATTAAAAGTGGGTGCCCAGATGCTTGGTCTTCCTGGCACTCCTCCAGCAGGCTCTCCACACTGGTGCTCACGTCTGCCCCGGGAAGGAGCCTCAGCTGGGGCCAAACAGCCTCTCGGCCTCTCCTTGGCAGTCTGTGCTCTCCTGTCCCTTTCTGCATGTTCCCTTGGCACTAGCTGGTACTGGCACAAAACAGTGCTTATAGCGAAGTTAGTAAGTGACACCAGCAGCCTCTCCCAGAGTGTCAGTGATTCCTTCAAATGGCCGTGACCCGTCTCTCACCCCACTGGCGCCACATTAGCCAACACCCCCAAGCTTGGAAGTGGATTCCACTTGGTGTTTCCCATTGTTTATGGCTTCCCGGCCAAATTCTCAAGCCCTGTGAACTTGTTTTCCTCCAAGTCAATTAAATGCAATTCAGCAGGAAACTCTTCATGACGTAGTGATCTCCGAGTAGGCATTGCCCTCTGCCAGGGCTGGGCCAATTCTTTTGAAAGCAAGCCACTTAGTGATTGTTACTGTTATTTAAGTACACAATTAGTCAAGAAAGATAAATCCTGGGGAAGACAGGAAAAAGTAAAACATTCTCATTTCCCTCCGTTGCAGGCTTATATAGATGTCTTCCAATGAAATGGACTTTTGGTTTGGCACCATTAATAAGGTTTAGAAAAGAATCTTATAAGTAAGTCCAAATAGATAAATAAATTCATGGCAAGAAAGGACAGATAATCTATATGAATATGTAACCGCCCAAAGGACCATACTCCAATTTGCTTCCTTACTTTCTAAACTTACTAAATTATTACTAGGTAATTCTTAAACAAGACAGTACAGGGAAACTTAAATCTTCTCTTCCAGCAATCTCATTGTGACCTGCCTTGCTGAGGCCTGGGAGAGGTCCTCTCCCAAATAGAGCCTGTGAGGTCAGGATCATTCCTACAGGCCATCCTGTTGGTGCATCACTGTTTGGTAATCAAAGGCTAAGTGTGCAGAAATAGACACTCAGGACAATTTCCTTATCAACTTTCCTGTACATTCACACCCCTGATCAAAAGGGGGATGAGACCATAGAGTGTGAATTGTGAAGATACAGCACCATAGCAGAAAGACCATCTCAACAGGTGCGCTCTTCTCACAGAGGTGCCTTCTGTAAGAGATATTAAAAACAGGAGACTAGTGACCCCTGCCGACACCTGAGCGTTCACAATGACTCTTTAGTGCCCCAAGTACGGTATTTGCACAATTCTGTGCAGGAGAAAACCTCCATAAAGGAAAGGAACAATGGTGACCTACTGTATGAATAAGAAGAATTAAATTTCACTTGGTTCTTTGTGCTTATTGGGATCCCAATTCCTTAAGCAGGTAGCCTATTCCCAGACCCCAGGTGTGATTGGCCTGTTAAGAATAAAGTTGCCACCAGTGTGCACTTGAATCCTTCTTAAAACCTGTGACAATTATATAAGTTGGCTTGGAAATCTGTAACTTTGTAGGTCTTCCACATGCCAATGATGCCTTTTCCTTGCCTTTTATCTACAAGATCCACACTCCTTCCCCACTTATAGTACCACCTTGGAGATGCATAGTTCATCCAGTTAATTACCTTTCACATCAAAATCTGGCAGTTAACTCACAAGAGCTTTCCCTACAAGTATTATTGTGGGTATGTGTACATATTCTGGGGAATGTGCATTTGAATTGGGGCTAGAGTGGGGGCAGGGTCATCCGCATGCCTTCTGTGTGAGTAAGCCTGGATGTACCCGTGATGGAATTCTCTCTGATCATTAATCATAAACATGTCCACTATTCAAACCCTGTTTTTCCCCTCATGTGTGGCAAGTCAGATAGAGCAATGAAGTTTTGAGTTGTTTGTATATCCTTGATTTACCTCATTTCATTGGAAAAGGTGAATGACATGGAATCTAGTTCATGGATCAACACAATTGTGTTGACCAAGGGATGCACTCGGTGGCAAAACTAAAAACTGGAAATGGAAAATCTGCTCTCACTATCTCCTACTTGAATCATTTGAAGTGTATAAAACTCCAGCAGTATGCATCAATGTAAGTTTAAACTCCATTAAATGCTAAAGACACTAAATCTCTTATATGGGCAGAAATCTTATAAGAGATTCAAAATAGACTCATAGTATATCTTGAATCTGTCCATTACATAAAGCAATGTAATCCAGTATCTTTCCAAAATCGAAGTCCTTCTCCATTTTTTCCCTTGTTGTTCACAATATTTTCATGCTAGCATGAATTTTTTTATAATTTATCTTCATTGTTGAAAGTATTACAGATGTCTGCTTTGTTTTTTGTTGTGTTTTTTCCTCATTGACCCTCTCCTCCCCAAATTAAAAAGAGCTTGAAGCTGTTCCGCCTCCATAATTTTAACACCTTTGATATTTCTACTATTGCTACCATGAAATACTTCATTGCCACCTGGGAGTCTTCTGTGTCTCTGTATTCAAAAGGAAATGATGGAGATCCAAAAAGCCAAACCACTAACCCTTTAGAAGGCAGCTCAGGAAAATTAACAGTGTCTTATTTTCAAGTGTAATTATTAGTTTGTTCCTTGAATCTTTATTATGGTTACATTACTTTAGCATGACCTACACCTACACCACCTACAGCACTTTTCCAGTGTAAAACAGGCTGCCCAGTGGGAAGCCTGATGCTTTCTTTCCTCCCAGAAAGAAGAATTTGAGACTAGATGCTATTGGAAGAACGTAATTATTGTTCTTCCAAAATGTGCAGGTCGTTGTGTATATTTCTCCAGAAGCGTGTGTACCAGTGCATGGCTTCAACCCACAGTGCTGCCAGCCAGCTACCAGTCCGCTGGAAGGAACAAGCTAGAAAGTCACTTAAGGACTTCAGAGACATGCTCACGTAGCACCTCTTAGCATCCCAGTTTCTACTTGACCTGTGGTCAGTTTTGAAATGTAACATACTTTCATTTTAAGGTTAGGGACAAAGATGAAAGGGCTAAACAGGATTGGATAAAATGTTTAAAGAATGGGCATGATTTTGCTTGATGAGAGGAACTATCTTCAAGGCTACTAAGGGGGTTATGCCAAGGATGAGAACCAAAACTTGTACCTTTCCCTTGAGCACCAAGCAAACTTTTAGCTGAAAACAGGATAAAAACAAGCAAGACTTTTTTAAATCAAACTATTAATTGTGTTAAAGATAATTTTATCTTTCATTGCTAGAAAAAATAGGTATCTGTATTTTTTTCTCTTTAGTCATATTTCAACTTAAGATGATGAACTTAAGAACTCTTCCAACTTTTTTTGGCCAGCCCTGAAAAATATTCAATCTATTGAGACTGCAGCATTTCAGAAGCGAATTAGAAATAACCTGGATCCTGAACCAAGATAGGCAGACCGTATACCCTCCCTCTAGCTTCCTGGGAAATTCTAACAATAGAAATCTTTCCCTGGGTGGGTTTGGAGAGGTTTGCTGTCCTGGGCAGATAGGCTCCCGGCCTGAGAGCCTCAGACATGGTCTGGAGAAAGACTGGTTTCCATTCTCTTTCAGGCTGTCAAACAAATGAAGGTTTGGTCTTGAAATCCAGGCACTTTCCTCACAGGTTGTGCCTTCAGATTCTGTCACACCACAGTTGGATGGTAAGAGGTCGATATACAGCTGTTTTTAGGACTAAACGATGCTGAGCCCTTAGAAATTGCAGACTATTTACTGTTGTCCCACAGTAATTGTGGGAAGAATTCTGGAAGATCTTCTGAGAAGTGCAGTGTAGTAAGAATGGAGAGAGAAAGCCACAATTTGAATAAAGGAAACCCAAGAGGGCTAAAGGAAGTAAAGAAATGATGGGAGCTCCTCCTCCCTTGTGGCCAGGGCCTGCACAATGCCAGGCTTTCTGGTACTCACTGACAAGACCTCATGCTTTGGACAACCATTCAATGGCTTTGTTCAGTTCGACAGACATTGAAATGTTTTAGGTACCGCACCAGTTTCTGGGGATGTAATAATGAATCATGTCCAGTGCCTCTCCACACATTATTTAAACTCGAAGTAAGGCCATGGATGTGTGAGCTAATATATCAGTAATCATTCTTTCCCTTCTCTCTTCACCTGGGCAAGTCCAGCTCAGCCCTTCAGATGCCACTTACATGCCACCTTGTTAGCAAAAAGCTTCCTTGACCTCACTCACCAAGCTTGCTCTGTGCTTCTTTTCAACTTTGTCACTCAAACTTATTTATGCAAATATCTTCTCATATATGCCTGGCTAGCTTGACTCAGTAGTTGAGCATCAACCAATGAACCAGGAGGTCCAAGTTCAATTCCCAGTCAGGGCCCATGCCTGGATTGTGGGCCTAATCCCCAATAGGGGGTGTGCAGGAGGCAGCCAATCAATGATTCTCTCTCATAATTGATGTTTCCCTCTCTCTCTCTCCCTCCTTCCCTCCCTTTCCTCTATGAAATCAATAAAAATGTATTTTAAAAAGTATTTTCTAATATACATCTTCTCCATAAAGGCGACAACCTAAGACAATGCCTGGCACAATGTAGGTGCTCAAAAGTAAACTGAATGAATGAATGAATGAATGAATGAATGAATGAATGAGTGGATGAGTTGTGTTAAAAGCAAGAATAAACTATGCGTGGGACACTGTATGAGCACAGGAAAGGGGAACTTATCCCTGCCAGGAAGCTTAGAAAGTTGTCCTGAAGATAATTGATCTGAATCTTAAGGATGAATAGATTAGTCAGGCAAGAAAAGAGGGGCTCTAACCTGTTTGGCTCAGTGGATAGAGCGTTAGCCTGCAGACTCAAGAGTCCCGGGTTCGATTCCAGTCAAGGGCACGTACCTTGGTTGCATGCACATCTCCAGTAGGGAGTGTGCAGGAGGCAGCTGATTGATGTTTCTCTCTCATCGATGTTCTAACTCTCTATCCCTCTCCCTTCCTCTTTGTAAAAATAAAATCAATAAAATATATTTTAAAAGAAAAGAAAAGAGGGAACAGGTGCACCAGCCAGGAAAGCAGCATGCTCAATCACAGGCATGGAGTGGCTTGCACGGTGAAAGCAACTGCAGGCAGCGCAGTGTTCCTTTAGGACATTAATTATGAAGGAGGGCATAGCAGGAGACGTAGCTCACAGACATGGAAGCCTTTGTAAGTTATTTCAAAGATTATTTGACTTTTGAGCAATGAGGAGGTTGTCTTTACTCAAAAGTCCACAGAACAATTGCCCCTGTCGACAACAGACACTAGAGAGACAGTACAGGTTCACACTTAAAGACTCTGTGTTCATCCCTACCTCCACATGGCACGGACCGCCAGCACATTTCACAAGGAGCATGTCTCCTGCTACAGCGTTCCAGAACCGCATGCCAGGCTGCCCATTGGGTGGAGGTTGGGAGTAAAGGTGCTGTGCTCTAACCTGGCACTGCATTAACTGTCCGGGTGACACAACCGCTCTGTGCCTCCATTTCCTCCTCTGGAAAATGATGCCAATGATACCTACCTTGTAGGGTTTTTATGATGACTGAGTGTTAGAAAAGTGCTTCAAACATTTTAGCTATTATCCTCCCATCGTCATGGTTTCTATACAAACCAAGAATTGTGCCCTAAAGTTAATTCACCAGAACACAGTGTAGGTGGCACAGGCAACCCCCGGCCTACTGCCAGTGCAGACAGAAAGGGACAGCCCCATTTGAACTTGGACAGTGGCTGTTCTAAAGAACTGGAATCTCTTCCTCAGGACATGTGTCTGGGAAGCAGAATACAGTGAACCTGCTGCTGTGGCAGCTGGGCTTTCACACCTGTATACAAGGCTGGCATTCCTTAGTCGCCTAAAGAAGAGAAAAGCATTCAAAGAACAATCCTTGTCCTCTTCAAGAAGTCCAGATCGTATCAGCTTTTCTTACGTGTGTCACATACTCTTGTTTCCAGAACTTGAAGTTCAATTTAGTCAATGGCTGGCCAAAGGGAGACTGACCATTGCCATTCATGATCCACCCAAGATAATTAAAATAAGTGTAATAATAGCAATAATAATGAAAGCTAACATTTACTGCATTCTTACAGTGGGCAATGTTTGACTGTAAATGCTTTATGGACAATAAACTCTTCACGAGGCTTACCAAAACCCTCGGAGGTATTATCTCACTTTGCAGAAGAGAAAGCTGTCTCTATGGTTCCCAATAACAGGAACTCAGGGAGGCTTCAGTAAAGAAGTCAAACCAAGAAAAACATGAATTCAGCAGACAGTAGGAAATCTGTCAGGAAATGACACACCCAGCAACTTTATCCCTCAGTATCGAGAACACTTCAATTTACCGTGTGAGTTTCTAATAATAAGGCAACCCTTTCAGTCCCCAGAAATGTCTACATAAAAAAAAAAAAGTCATGTGAAAGGCTGGTTAAGGTCGAATCACTTTTGATTCCTTCAAAATATAGAACCACCTTAAAAGATTGGTTCTGGCATGTCTGTATTAACAGGAGTTGTATTCTTTATGTTGTTTGGAAGTTATTGGTGACGAGTCACACTTGTATAGGCTTTTCAATGTAAAAAGCATTTTTAATGCATTTTTATCCAATCCTTTCTATTATGGCAAATATTAGAAGTTTTTATTCCTTTTTTTATATATCAAATGGAAGTTTAAGGATTCCCTCAAGTCCCAGAGCTAAGCAGAACTGGGTGCAAAAGCCATGTACTCTGCCTAATTTCACCTTATTTTCACTATGTCATGCTTTCATCTTTTTTTAAAATATATTTTATTGATATTTTTTACAGAGAGGAAGGGAGAGGGATAGAGTCAGAAACATCGATGAGAGAGAAACATTGATCAGCTACCTCTGCACACCTCCCACTGAGGATGTACTCGCAACCAAGGTACGTGCCCTTGACCGGAATCAAACCTGGGACCCTTCAGTCTGCAGGCCAACACTCTATCCACTGAGCCAAACCGGTTAGGGCATGCTTTCATCTTTTTAAATTATTATTTAGGTATAGTTAGTATACAGCATTACATTAGTTATATTAGCTTCAGGTGTAGAATATAGTGATTCAACATTTTTATACCTTACAAAGTGATCACTCCACTAGTTCTAGTTATCCTCTGTCACCAGGCAAACTTATTTGCAATATTATTCACTATGTTTCCCTTCACCTTTTTCACCCATTCTCCACCCCCTACCCTCTGGTAACCATCCCTTTTATCTTTTTCTTTGAGTCTCTTGTTTTGTTTTGTTTGTTCATTTGTTTTATGGTTTTAGATTCTACATATATGTGAAACCATATAGCATTTGTACTTCCTTGTCTGATTCACTTAGCATAATACCTTCTAGATTCTTCCATGTTGTTGTAAATGGCAAAATTTTATTCTTTTTTTATTGCTGTGCAATATCCCATTGTGCGTCTATACCACATCTTTATCCATTTACCTATGGGTGGACATCTAAGTTGCTTCTGTATTTTGGCTATTGTAAATAATGCTGCCATAAATATAGGGGAGAGTGCATACATCTTTTCAAACAGGTGGCTTGCTTTCTTTGGATAAATAGCTTTGAATAAATAGAATTCAGATCTCTGCACAGAGTAAAATTCAGTTTCACAGCCACACACTAGAAAGCTTAACAGGCCAATGAACTTATAAGAGCATGTTACTGGTTGGCGGGGAGGGTGGTGGTGGTGGTAAATGTATAAAACAGAGACTGTGGATGAACTGGTACATCAGCTTAGGAAAAACACTCTCAAACTCTCCTGCAAACAGTCAGCCACATACTCATGGCATATTGATGCTCTTTCTGTGCGGGGGGAAACAGAGACTTCAGAAACACTCAGAAGAAATTCTATTTATCCTGTTGTTGTTTGGGGGGAGGTGTTTTAGTGGGTTGTTTTGTTTTTTGTTTTTTTTGCCTTAATCCAGGTTGGCAGGAACAAGGCAGTCACCTCCCCTTCTGGTTCCCAGTATTTCAAGTGAAAAGACAAGAAGTTACATTGCTTTTTATAGAATAACATTGAGTAATCTGGGGCCCTGAGACCTACCCTGAGGTTGAGTATAGAAAAGGAAATTCAGCTCCTGAATCAAGATTCAAGTCCCAATTTCCTCATCCTTAATCAGCAAGCAGAAAAAGGGTTCACACTGGAGCCGTCTGGTTTCCCTCTGGAATACCCCTCTGAGGCTTTGGCTGAGTGTGGGGAAATCCATGTCACCACCTTCCCACCATTTAATAGGCACAGTTATTAGTGACTTCCCAAGGCACTTAGATCCAGTGCCCTTAAGTCACATGGGCCAAACAATGGGATTCCTGCTTCCAAGGAGAGAGGAAGACTGTGCTTTCATTTTGCAGTCAGCATACATGCTACTTCTTGTCCTAATCACTGCCCAGGCTGACCTGTCATGTGAAATATCTTTCTCTGATGTTCTCTGGCCTCTCTGGAGCTTGGGCTGTGACCTTGCTCAGCACAAGGACTTCCAGCCTCAGACCTGCTGGCTTCCAGCTTGAGGCCAGATCCCTAGAAAGGCCCTGGCTCCTGTATGCCTCTGGTGTTGTGATGGTGAAGACAAGAGCTTCAGTGGAGTTGGAACCTGGGACTCTGAGCACTTCACAGCTGGGACCTATGGCTTCTTTAGATGGGGAGTAATTAGGGGAGGAGTGAGAGAGGTAGATGAGACAAATGCAGCTCCTGGGAAGAACTGGCCTGATCTCAGATAAGGTGCTTTTTTTTAATGCCTTGAAAAGAAAACACACACACACACACACACATCACAAAGAAATTCCTGATTTCATGTACTGTGACAATACACTCCACTCCCATATCTTCTGCCCTTCTCCTTGACATCATGTTATACTGACTAATTAATGCGGGTAATAATCCACTTCGTTGCCATAGCACATCACTGCCCTGAAAGTTGCTCTCACCTATTTAGTTGACACTTGGAATTCTGATACATCGAAGAGTGACACTCCTGTGAGTCTGTCCTGTTGTTTACACATCCATGTCATCCCCAGTAGCCATGATGACTTAGCACATCATCCAACACAAGTATTTTCACCCTACTTGTGATCTAAATCCCCCTTCCTTATGTGCTTTCTCATGACATTGCCAGAGGCTGCCATATACTTTTTGAATCCCACCAAGCTATCCTGATGCAAAAGGGAAACAGCTCCCTTCAGCTGCTAGTGAAAGTCCTTCTGTTAGGCAAGCTCCCTCCATAATTAGCTCACATGGCTTTCAAGCTTTGACAGCAGTAACAAATAGGCCATTTCAAATATAAGATTTTTAAAAACGACCATAGAAAATGAGGGTAGGAGGACATAACTGCTGGTGGAGATGTTCACTTCCACATACTGCACAGATACACGTCCTCTCCTTTTTTTTTTATCTGCTGGGAACAGGCGAAGAACCAAGGAACAGACATGGCATCTGGCTCTGAACTGCAGCCATATTTTTAAAAAGCACTTGCCTAAGAGATTGACTTCATCATAATAAAAAAAAAAACCCTGTCCTCCCACTAGAATAATCAAAACTATTCTTTAACACACCACAACTGAGAAATTTTTGCTTCAATATACCATGCCTGTTCTTCCTCTAGGTCCTCTCATTTCTCTAGAATGACAAAAAAAGCGCACCAATGACACTCTCATGCTGCACCGGACCTCCTGAGGGAGCTGCATTGCATCCAAGCACATCCCAGGTTTGTCAAACCCATCCCGGAGCAGCAAGCTCAGCGATGGCAGGAGGATGGGGGGAGGGGGCTGGCAGCTCCTGAGAGCTAGTGTGTCCTGCTGTAAGAGCTGCAGGTGCACTGTCCCATCAAACCTTCACAACCACCCTAGCAAGCAGCATTTTCCCCATATTACATGTGAGAAAGATAATGATGAAAAAAGGCTTAATAAATTGGCCAGTGTCACATGACTCAAGCCTAGCTCTTGGGCCAAATGCTGCCCTGATTCTGGAGCACATGCCCGGGGCACAGGAAAATGAGAAGTGCGTAGGCGTGGATGTTTTATATCAAAAGCAAGAATAAGTCAGCATTTAACTTAAACTATTAATCTTGTACATAATACTCCGGAAGAATGTAGAGAACTTACTGAAGGAGGGTAAAACTGAAGATAAGAAGTCCAGTAAGAAGGCTGCTATGAACTTCCAAGAGAGTGTTGATACAGGCTGGAAATCAAGCATGTATCAGTTAGGAATGCATGGTTTTAAGCAACATAAACAAACAACAGACACTCAGACCTTTTGCTGCTTTGCAAGCTTTCTCATTGGAAGGACTGCCAGGCGGCTGGAGAATGAGACCCAAGAACGTACCACAACATAAAGCTCTAGAAGGCCAGGGCTCAGAAGGAAGAAAAGCACCCCCCTTCCCTCCCCCCGCCATAGTGAACCAATCTGGTTGGGATGCTTCTGCCACCACCTGGCAAGGAATGGTCTCCAACCAGTGTCCTCCTCACTGTCAAGTTTCAGAAACATGGGACAGAGCAGCTCCTCAGCCAAACCTAGGTCACATCCTGGAGACCTAGATCGAGAACTGGGAGGACAGAGGAAGGAGCTTTCACTCTTGGATTCTGTAAGTGGAATGCAGGCACCTGGAGCAGTGAGTGGGAAGTAATTAGCCCCAGTGGGAACTGGGCTACTACTCAGAAGGCAGAGGGGAAGCCGGACCGACGAAATATATGATCAATGCTCCCCAGAAGCACTGACAGCCGATTTGGGGAGGATATAATGGCATTTGAAATGCCATCAACATTGAACACTTGTTGAGAGTCTGTGTGCAAAGCAATGAGCTGAAGATATAAGAAAGTGCACAGCTCACCCAGAACATGAGACCCAGACACAAGAGAGCTAAATAATAGTACTAAGTCGCATACATCAGGATGTAGATGATAAGGCATATAAGACGCAGAAAATGGAGAGATGATAAAATCTAAAATAATGAAGAAAACACACAGGAAAAGAGAGAGCATTCTAGGCAGGAAGGATGATCTGAGCTGAGGCATGGAGGTGCAATATATGAGGTGCATTTAGAAATCAATTCATGTGCAGTGGTCTAAGGGAAAGAGTTTATAAAGAAACTATGCCTGACTCAAGAGTTAATGATACTGTGGGGATAAGGACACATGTGTAATAACTTAATAAAAAATTTAAAAATAGTAATAATAAAAATAAATAAAAAGAGTTAATGATGCCGTGGGGATAAGGACACATATGTAATAACTTAATTAAAAAATTAAAATAATAATAAAAATGAATAAAAATAAAGAGTTAATGATATCTAAGATGCACAAAAATGGGCAACTTTCCCTCCCCTTCGTATTTAGCTGACCTTGGTCAATCTTTAAGCAATTCTATTTTAAGACTTTAGGGAGGAAAGCAAGGAAGGTGTTGTATTTGCAGGACTGAGGGTTAGGTTCAAATGTGTCAGTGGTAGTGAGAGGAGAAAGAAAACAGACCCAAGGTGGACTGGCATTGAGCTTCAAGTTCCTGACTCCCCTTGCTGGACCAGGGCCACTTGGGTTGAGCTGAATGCATCCAGTTCATTGACAGGATGCCAAAAGCCCTTGCTGCTCCAGCTGCCCCATTACCCTCCCTCCTCCTCCTCCTTCCCGCCCTGCAGCAATTCCTCTCATTAACCTACAGAGCCAAGTGAGAGGAAGAGAAGTGGGTCCAGGACAGGGAGTGAAAACCTGGCTGCTTCAGAATCCTGGCAGGAGTCTTTTACCCCGGCAGCTGCTTCAACATCAGATAGAGACCTAATGGGACCACCACCCCTCTCCAGGATTTTCTCATCTTCTGGGTTCCCACTTTCCTTAAGGGACGCTGCGGTTGGTGTAGGGAGACAATGTGTCAACCTAAGCTCATGCTTGTAGGAATTGGTCAGACCTCTAAGGCCCTGCCAGTAATTCTAGATGCTTTCCATTCCAGACAACTGCAGACTCTGGCAGATGTCCATCTGCTGTCCTTCTTTCTTCTTTCTTTGGTATGATAGAACAAACTCACTACATTGGGTCATTGAAATGGGATTGCAGAGAGGCAACATGTGCAGCAACCACAAGCAGATATGTACTGCAGGAGTAGGCTTTGGCTAAGGAAACTCAGAGTGGCAGGATGCATTTTTCCTATAAGAGAGGGATGGCTCAGGCAGCCTGTTTCCTTCCTACCACCTATTTTCTCTGTGGGTCATGAAAATTAAATAGTCACCTTTAAAACCTAAGCCCAAATGTATAGCCAATGCTAACATAACAGGAGAGTATCTAAATGCTTTCCACGTTCGTTGTTCTTTATGGCATTTAGTGGACCAATCAAAAGAAGCCAGTGATGTGGTCTAGGCCCCCACAAAGCTCAAGTGGGGAAAAATAAAACAACTCAGAGCATAACATTTACCACCAAGACCAGCTTGGGATGTCCAATTCCCTTCCATGACTATTCTGTATATTACCCAAGAGGATTCATAGAACTCTTGGACACAGCTGGAATGGTAACAAAACAAGACTTGTATAGTTCGCCATAAATTGTTACTGAGTTCAATGTAGCTGTGGCTATAAAAAGAAAATAATAAATAATTTTTTTAGCTGAGCAGTCCAAATATCCTCTGACTATGCTAGATTCTATTACAAAAATGCCCTCAATGGTCACACTCTTCACAATGTGACTTTATAGCTCTTCCCATTAAGACATGGGGTCTATCTCCCTATTCCTTGAATCCAGGCTAAGCAAAGAGACTTGGTTTGTCCAGTAGAATGAAGTGAAAGTGTTGGTATCCCAGTTTTAAGCCTATGCTTCAAGGGTCTTGCAAGTTTCTGCTAGCTCTTTTGGAACCCTGTCTCCATCATGAAAATAATTCCATGCTTTTACTGTTGGATAATGAAAGACTCTGTAGAAAACTGGGATGACAAGTTGAGGCCTCTGGGGCCAGCAGCCCTCAGTTGACTTGGCAGCTGACCACAGACACAGGAGTGAGCCCAGCCAAGACCAGAAAGACCATCCAGCCCAGATTTCTAACCTACAGAAACACGAATTAGACAGATGATTGTTGTAAGTCAGTGATTTATGGGTTGGTTTGTTACACAGCAATAGGTAACTGATACATCATCTTTAGGTTTTTGGACACCCTATTTCTTTTTGGACATCAGGAATCACTGTAATTATTCCAACCACAAGCTAACCAATTACCACTTTGCAAACCTGCCCCCACGAGCCCAGCAAATATATCCAAGTCATTTCTGAACTTTACAGTTAACATGTCTGAGGTTTCTATTTAGATTTACCTATCTTTCTTTTCCATTCCCACTATCATCAAGGCTTCCTTTCTTTTGCTAAACACTGGAAAAAGAGTCCTAATTGCTTTCTGCATATTTCATCTTGTTCTTTCTGTGATCCCTCGCTGTCCAAAGAATTGTGTTTAAATACCTTATTTTAGGGAAGAACAAAACAACAAATGGTATTGAGCACCCACTATGTGTTATACCAAATTGAATAAGGTAAAGAAGCTTAAATCTCCTAGGGCTGATAGAGCCTTCTTTAATCTAGTCCCATTCTCCCTTTGCAGATTCCTATTCCACCGGTTAGCTACCTAACACATCTGTCCTGTCCCTTAAACATGAAATCCCTATGTTGGCATTTTTTCTCACGTCACTTATCCCCAAACCCTCTGCCTAAAATTTCCTCCCTATTTTTCAGTTTCTCTACCTTTTGCCTTCCTCCAAGGTCCAAGTTAAATTCTAATGCCTCTGAAAGCTCCTCCTACTGCCCCTGCCCCAGTAGTCTTTCCCTCTGTCTCTCTTGCCTCGATTCCTTTAGCACCCCTTTAGCTATCAGCTATAGCATCTTCATGGCTCATTACACACCAGGGTGGAGACCAGAACCTAGCACAATGCCAGACACACATGGCTGCAGGTGATAATACTTGATAAAGAGAGATTCAATTAAACTCTCTTTCTTAAGACAATGTAACATGTTGACTCTCCTTTTTTTTAGAACAAAACTCTTTTTGCCATGTAACCACCCATTACTGAACACTTACTAAGTACCAGGTACCACCCTGGACATTTCATCTGTATTATCTCACTTACATCTTACAACAGTCTTATCTGGTACATATTACTGCTTCCATTTTATAGTAATGGAAACTCATTAACAGGAGTTTAACAGCCAACAAGTGGCAAGTTAAGATTTGACTCCAGTTCTGTCTGATCCCAAGCGTGTGTTCTTAGTAAGCTATAATGCCATGACTTACCCAATTATTTTGCTCTTAGGACGTCTGAAACAGCCTTTTATCATCATTGCACCATCTCAATAGTCTTCAGCTCCCTAGATTTCAATTCCATGGAGCCTACCTAACCTAGTATCTTATGTGGTAGACAGAATAATGCCCTCACCCCAAAGAGGTTCATGTCTTTATCTCCAGAACCTGCAAATATGTTGTGTTATATGGTACAGAGGAATTAAGATTACAGATGGAGCCCTGCTGGCACGGCTCAGTGGCTGAGCATCTACCTATGAACCAGGAGGTCATGGTTTGACTCCTGGCAGGGTACATGCCTGGGTTGCGGGGCTTGATGACCAGTGTGGGGAGTGTAGGAGGCAGCCAATCAATAATTCTCTCACATCATTGATGTTTCTATCTCTCTATTCTTCTCCCTTCTTCTCTGAAAGGAATAAAAATATATATTTTTAAAAATTACAGATGGAATTACATTTGCTAATCAGATGACCTGGAGCTGGGTATATGATGCCTGATGTAATCATAGGGGTCTTCATAATCTAAAGAGGGACACAGGAGATTCTGAGAAGAAGGTCCGGCAACAGAAGCAGAGATCAGAATTATGCAGTTGTTAGAAGGGGGCTCTAGCCATAGAATGCAGGTAATTTCTAGAAACTGGAAAAGGCAAGGAAATAGATTCTCCCTCTAGAAATGCCAGAAAAGATGCTGTTTTAGCCCACTGAGATCCACTTAGTATTTCTGACCTCCAGATTTATAAGAACATAAAGTCCTGTTTTTTGAACTACCAAGTTTGTGGTATTTGTTACAGCAGCAACTGGCAACTAATAAGGCTCCTCATGGAAACAATTAGGGCCAGTGCATGGTTCAATAGCATGTCCAGACCTCTTATAGCTCAGAAGCCACAGCCTCAATAATGATAAGGAATTATTTTTATTAAACCTTTTTATGGAGGCATTATTAATTGTTCCCACAAATAAACTGAGGAATGTCTTTGAAGAGCCACTTCAAAGTGCTAAAGAAAGAGAGAGAGCAGACCCCACTCTCTTCTCCTGAACTCACACATTCTGAAGGAACATGGTCCATTAAGGTTCTGGTTAGCTGAAATTTCCTGAAGAACTTACCTGTTCTTGCTAGTTTCCAAATGATGTCTCTCTCCTCCCAGTAGAATCAAGAACTGCCTCTAAGGTGCAGGCCAGCCACTGGACCCCTCTTCCTCACACATACCATGTACACAAATAGCAAGATGGTCTCCACGGCTGTAATTTCCTGGCCAGAAAGCGTCTTGGGTTTCACTTGAGTGGTTAATGGTGATGTCACCCGAGTGCCTTAGTATGGGGCCATTTCCAACCTTCAATTAAAGGACTATCATTTACTCTATATATTAACATCTAGAACAATAAACACAGTGGAACACAGTCATTAGAGGCAGCCATAATCCACGGCCTGCCGCATATTGATGTCAACCCTGCTGCGTCTGACATCTGAAATAAGTCCAAAGAAAGCACTGCATTTTCAAAGCTGGGACTGTGTGGAGATATCCACCCCTGGCTGCATTCCATCTTCCCACCTCCATCTTCTAACGTATCGACATCTTGGGTTCAACCCCAGAGTTAAAATAAACCCATGTCTTTTACAAAAAGACATCAGGCCAATGTTCTCCCTGACGGGGAATACTGCCACCGTTTTCAGTTGATTGAACCTAGAGGGCATTTGCTGTAAGATAACAAACAATTCAGGATGTTATGATTCCTAATCTAAAGAATGTCAAAATGTAGTAGGTCTATGACATTCAAAAGAAAAGGATCTTATGTTGCTCAAAGGGAGCAGAGTAGAGAATATTGAAAACCAGGAGACCAAACAACAATTTTATTCAAACTTAGCCGAAATAACTCAAAAGTCCTCTTCATGTTTTCCTGCATGCTTCCCACATTCATTCGGTGCGTACTAACTGATCACTTATGGTGCCAGAAAGATATAAATGTTAATAGGATCACAAAGTCTAACTGAACGAAAGAGACAAAGAATGAGTCGGTATCAACATTTATCGTTATCTAGTACTTACTATGTCAGGCAGGCCCTGTTCTAAGTGCCCTATAAACCTGATCTCATTTAATTCTTACTACAGCTGCCTAAACTAGGTATTATGGGTCCTGTCTTGCAAATGGGCAAAGGGAGCCATGGAGCATGCAGGTTCCTTTCACGAGAGCTATAACAGGAATTCAAGCTCAGCCAGACTCCTTACTGTTAGGAGCTGTGTGAAAAGTGCAACAGTTCTTACACAGAAGAGTTTTGCTTTCATTTAATCGAGTCCCATTCTCCCTTTGCAGATTCCTGCAAAGTTCATGCTTATCTCCTCCTATCAACACAACACCATTGCAATGTCTAGGGGTCCAGCCGCCTAAATTGTTGAGTTGAACTCTTACTTCAGAGGATGCAAAATTAAAACAGAATTCAAAAGACTTCTCTGTCAGGTAGTGGGGATGGCAGAGCAAGGAAGTCTCATGATGTTTATTTCACACTTCAGGTTTCAAGGAGGGATATGTTTGAGTCATTGAGATGACGGGAAGATACTGGGACATTAGATGGGGATGGAAGAGTACAAAGAAAGCCCACTCAGAAGTCTAAGGCGCTCTGGGGCACATCAATCCCAAGGGCAGGGTTCAAAGCAGGCCTTATTTCTTCAGTGGGTTGGCAGCAACTCCTTGTTCCATAATGGGTTCATCTTGCTCTTGTACTTCCCTGGGAGAGGATCTGATATGTTTCATTGTCACATTGAATCTGGAGCATCCTTGTGGGAGGCTTGATCAATTCATAGGCAAAGACTGCCCTCGGCCTGCCATAGGGCTGCCCCTCATGATGTCCCCAACACCCAGCCTGTTGAATGGCAGCAGAGCCCATGAGTTCCCAGGACATAGCACAAGCAAACTCAATGTGTCTAGCGCAGCATTCCTTAGAAGAAGGCTCGTGAGCACAGCAGGCATGTAGACACCCTGTGTGCATGTATCTTTGAAGTCAAATATAAGTGACTGACTGCTCTTCTGAATTATCACTGCCGTAGTTCCGCTTCACCAAGTGTTTTTTTGTTTTGTTTCATTTCACTTTGGTTTGGGTAAAGTGTTACTCACTGTACTTGGGTTTGTAGAAACAGATCAGAAAGTCTCAGCACACCACTCAGATTCTCTGTGACAGACCCTGGGGACTTTCTGGGAAAATGTCCCTTATGTGCCAGAATGCCTTGTTGGGTGGGAAGGTTTGTCCAAGTCGCCTAGTGCACTTTTCTTAACACCCAGGAGCCTTGATGGGGCAGGAATGGAGAAAGCGAGAGGTACTCTGGGGAGACTTCCTGGGCTCTCCCTGGGGATGTGCTCAATACACGTTTGCACACCCTGCATGGGTCCCTTTGCACTTCCAAACCTGTTAGCCTGGCTTTTTCAAACCGTTCTGGACCGCTAGACCTGTGGACTTGCACTGCGCGTGGCTGCCACCTGCTGGAACCACATGGAACTGACTGGTGAGCCTGTGAGGCTGACACTTGGCCAACACAGGAGGTGTGAGAAAAGATTGTCAAGTTCCCTCCATGGCATTCATTTCAGAGGGAGCCTCTAACCTGGCCTTGACACTCAATAATCTGTTTTTTAATAGTCTTTTGGAGACCTAAAGTCTACAAGTTCCTCTGATAACTCATCTGAAAGTTTAATCGCCTTCTCTCGAAATAGTTTCCCTATTTATGATCTCAACGATGCTTCTGTTTAGGTCTATTTTCTACTGATCTGTCTTGATCAGAGATGAAAAGCGGCTGCGGTCAATTCTCTGGTAAAAGCTCTTTATGGGTCTGGAGAAAGATCAATGCATGTTCCGCACTTCTCTGGAAAGGTCTCAAGTTTTCTTTTCCATTAAATTGACTTTCTTTAGCCTATTTAAAAACTGATTTATCATCTCTGTGGCTCTCCTCTGAAGGCTCTCAACTTCTCATTATTTCTCCTTACTTGGGGGCACAATACCCTTAGTAAGGTTCTGGCTAAAGCCAAGCATACCAAGCTTCCAATATCATGTGTACTCTCCAGGTGACCACTCTTTTGGCACAAATTCTCTGAACACTGTAGATGAGAAAAAAGGCGGGGGAGGGGGGTGATCATACTAAACCTGACAAGTTCAGGGGAGGCCTGCATGGCAGCCTTACAAACTCAGAGGCCAAATAAACCACAAAGGGTGGTCTGAAATTAAAACTTTTTAACTAACAGCAAATCAGGACAGGTAGTCCTGTTCCAGGCCAGTATCTTCCCAGACAAAGGTTAATCTTTACCTGAACTGAGCCTGCCTATTGTCTTTTTGCATCTATGATAACAAACCTTGGGAGTGTGCAGTAATTTCCTTTTTCCACACCCCTCAGGGCACAATCACTGCACCAAAGCAGGAAACCTCAGAACCCCTCACTGTTACTGTGTTGTTAACTGTTATCTATCCCGTACCCACCAATGTACAAAAAGAAGTGTCTATTCTTTTTACTTTTTATCCAGTTCCAGAGATGTTCCTCAGTTTGCTTTCTCCCACCTCCCTAATCTATCATCAGTGGATTCCATGTAAGCCCTTTATGCCTCCTCCTTCGTAATATATAGAATAAGATGCAAAACTCTCATTCATTCTCAGAAAATTTTCTCAATCCATTGAGATTTTGTGTCCTGGCAATTGTCATTTTGGTTCAAGTAAACTCATAAAAATTATCTACCGGTTTGAACGTTCCTTACATTGACAGCACCTACTATCTGTGAGGCACACAGGTAAGGGATAGAAGATGACTTGCTCATAAACTTTCCAAAAAGAGAGAAGAGATAATGCTGCAAGGCCAGCACTTAACCATTGTGCTTAAGACAGGTGCAGGTATTGGTGCCACTAGAGGTCAACAAGGTGAGAGAACACTTTCGGCTTGAATGATTGTAAGACTTCATATAGGTGATGAGAACGGAATTGGTCTTTGAAAGTGTGATATTGTAATTTATAATAAATACATATTTGTTCTTAGACCCACATCTGGCACAGAGTGCCTAAAATCATTGGAGTGTCCTGTGGTGAGAGCAGTAAATCTGTCTCTTGTTATGTTAATGAGGCGACTTCCTTAGGATGGGAGCTGGTTGCCAGGGGAACAGCACTGTGATTAGAGGGTTGGAACTTTCATTTCCCTACCCACCTCCAGGGAGGGGAGAGACGCTGGAAATAGAGTTCAATCACCCATAGCCAGCGATTTAATCAACCATGCCTATGTTCATGAAGCCTCCACAAAACCCTGGAAGAGTGGAGTTCAGAGAGGTTCCAGGTTGGTAAACACGTGGAAATGCAGGTGGAGTGTGGTGCCTGAAGAGGGTGTGGAAGCTCCTCGCCCCTTCCCCCCTACCTTGTCTTATGCATCTCTTCCATCTGGCTGTTGCTGAGTTACATCTTTTCCTAATATTCTGGTGATCTAGTATGTAAAATGGTTCTCTTATCTGGTCCAGCAAACTAATCAGACATGAGTGGGGGGTCATTGAAACCCTCAATTTATAGCCCATGGGTCAGAACCTCCAGTGACGGCCTGGACTTGTGAGTGGCAGAGGAGGTGGGGGAAGAGCAGTCGCATAGGGCTGCTTAACCTTTGAGACCGGGCTGTCTCCAGGTGGATAGAATTGAGTTGAACTGTAAGACACCCAGATGGTGTCTGAAAATTGCTTGGTGTGGGGGGAAAATGCTTAATTGGAATTGGTAACAAGAGCTGTTAGACGGACCCATAGTATTTGCTTGGACCTGAGAAGTGTGTAGGAGAGGAAACAGCTTTTCAGGCAGAGAGAAGAGCCAGAGGCAAGCCCTAGAGACAATACCAGGAATGGGTATGAGCTTTTGGCTGCATTTGTGTGGGTGAAGGGAAAGTAAGGGGGCTATAGACCAGGCCAGATTGTGGGGACCTCCCAGGTGTTGGGTTCACTTTATACTACTCAGTGTTGGTTTTTATTACTTTGGAGGCAGCTTCTTTTCACCATGCTGGCCCTAAATCATCCTCAGCTGTTCTAGTGTCACTTTCCTCCCATCCAGTCATGGCTCTTGGTTTTTACTCTTTTGTTTCTCTATTTCTAAGAAATATGTCGTACCCTGGCATTATTCCTGCCACTTACCCAGCCCGATCATTGACAAGGTCATTTCCAGTACCCAATTCCGTCTCCATCATGCAATTCTTTCTATCCTCCTCTCTCTGCCTTTAGGACACCAGGGAAGGCAGAGACATGGTAGTGAGATCCCAGTCAAGTCCCCTGTCCATTCTGACCACGGCATCCTCATCTTTAAAAAGAGAGGTAGGTCTGACCTCTTGGGTCCTCAACTGTCTCTGTCCAAAGGTCATACCCTAAACCATTTCCACAAAACAGCTTCAGCTTTCCTGGAAGAATGTGCTTATGAAATTGACTGAAAACTGAGTTTGAAATGACTTGGGTTTGCTAGGCAGTCAACCAGCTTCGAGTTGTTTGTTTTCAATTGGGATGAGCACAGAGGAAAAGATGAGAAGCACGCCTTGCTTCCCTCTTGCCAAAGAACCTCTTCTCAGGGGATATTTTCATAGACGAAAAGAAAACGATGGCTTGTAAAGCACAAAAATGAGCTGCAGGTGGCATTCATTACCTGGTCTCCTCTTGAAGTAGCCAAACCCTATCCCTTTCCTTCATTGCTTTGTCACCCTGCTAGCCCTGTTTGGTTCAGCCTAGACATTCCATCTGGTTGGTTCTCACTGCAGTCATTTGCCTTGCAACCTCCATGTTTACCCATCTCTGCAGTGGTGAGTCTCATGTACAGCTGCTTTGAGCCACTTACTGCCATAATCTCAGTCTTCTTTTCAGTAATAATTGCCTATAGCATCCGTCTGGCAGGAATTTGAAGTGAGAAGTGCTAGCAACCAGCAAATTAGTAAACTTTAGCCTCAAGTACTTGTCAGGCACTAGAATGAACATGAGTGCGTGTCAGGAAAAATCTAAGGGTCATGAGGATCACAGAGGGAGAACAGAACTAGGAGATAGGGCTGCGACTAAAAGTCACAAATAATAATTATACCTGACTTTCTTACTTCTGTGTTGCTTTTATTATTGTGGTGCTTCATTAGACCCTTCCACATGACATTAACATTATTTTCAGTTAATTCTTATGATAGCTTTGTAAAGGTACATGTTATAGGTCAAATTTTGTAGGGGGGGGAAATTAAGGTTTTGGTTTTTTTATGCCTTATAATGACTACAGTTCTGTGAGTTTGCTTGAACTGAGGAAAGAAAGCAGGTGCTGTTGAGATCCCGCAGTCAAGTGATAAATTAACTCCAAAAGATGTCTAAGTGTGGCAGTTTTAAGAAATAATGGAGAAAACAATGTGTGCATTTTGTCCTGGACCCTAGAAACCTTGGAATTCTGCAGCTACTTAACAATAACAGTATCAAGCTTTCTTTTTGGGAGAATAATTTCCATTTACAGCCCTGAGGGTTAGCCACAAGTGTGGTTTAAGATGAAACTGGGAAGGACAGTGCCCACAGGGTGGTGAAAAGTGATAACAGCTGGATGGTCAAGAAGGAACCTTCGGGGAGGTAATCGCTTTCATCTGAATTGGCCATCTCTGCTCCTTGCCCACGAGAGGGGAATAAAGCACACACAGATGAAGTCTCCAGGTGACACCCACTTGTCCCAAGCACCAGGGAAATCTTAAAATGCTAGCCAGGGGGAAGAAAGGCCTTGAATTACAAGAGAGGACCCACAGGAATGTGGAATATGCTCCTTTTGTGTTTGCTTCAGTACTGCAGACCTTTGGCGTTAGATGATTTACGTGGCTTGTAACAGCAGCTGGAGCAGATTCCAAGATCTATGCAAGCCATGACTTCCTCTATGCATGACCCACGTGCAGTGGGACCGTACATATTTGTGGTGTTTTAGCCCATAGCACCCTCCACATCTACAACCCTTTTCCTGACTTGGATCAGCATTGTGTTCACCCTTTAGGCCCAATTTGAATCCTCCCTCTACTCTGAAGCCTTCCCTGGTCACAACTCACAGCATTCCTGTGGGTCCTGTCTGTAACTGCCCTCATCTCAGTCTTCTTCTCAGTAATAGTTGCCTATAGCATCTGTCCCGCAGGAATTTGAAGCGAGAAGTGCTAGCCACCAGCAAAGTAGTAAACTTGGATCCAGTTACACAGATTGTGCAATTCACTCTCTGTTCTTAAATAATTAACATTGGCAGTGTGGAATACCTCATTTCTCTAATAAAAAAAAAGAACTATATTTCACAGTTCTTTCTACTTCACTTGGTATTTGTTATGTTTTAAATTTTTAAAGAACTCTGTGTACTTGTCTTTTTGACCCATATAATAATGCTGCAAAGCAGACAGGGGCACTTGGACTATTTTGATTGCAAATGACAGAAGCCAAACTTGCTGTAGCTTAAGTAGAAATTGAAATTTAGTACACTCATATACCCAAAGGAGGAATCCAGGACAGATTTGGTGAGTTTAGGAACCAGAATATGGGGTTTGATGCCTCCAATAGTTCAATGATATTCTCTCTCCCCCACATCTCTCTCTCTCCCTACATGCCTCTATGCCAGGACTCCCCAGGGGACTGATTATCATTCGCTTCTGGTCATTAGCAAGGCTGGACACTTCCACATGGCACTCAAGCCTCCCCACTTTCTGACTTGAATTTTTACCACCTTATTCCCAGGTCACCTTCAAATGTGGAGGAAATGGAAAGGAACTCTTTGGGAAAGATAGAAAACGAGTACATCAGAGATGTACTGGGAACAAATGTTCCTGAAGCAGTTACGTCTACTCATTGTGTTTCTTTGCACTAGCTGTTTCCTCTGCCTGAATCTTCAATCTCTGCCTAGTGAAATTTAACTCACTTTGAGATCCCACTCAAATATCTCTCTGAAGCTTTTCTTGACTCACCCAACAAATCTCTGACTCCAAGATGATATGGCACTGGCCATGCATTCTTCATCTGTGTAGCCTGGCAAGATTATGAGGACCACCAGGGCGGAGGCTGTCTCTTTTGTCTTATTGGTGTTGAGGTCTCCAGTGCCCAACACAGAGCCTGGTACATAGGAAGTCTCAATGAATGTTTGTCGAATGAGTGGATAAGTGAACAAAATTTAGAAAGTACACTGAGTATATAAACTTGTTTGGAGAGTCCACGAGTGGATTCCAAAGTAACTTCCAATCAGTTCCTTGCTACTTAAAAGTATATGTACCAAGACTGAAGTCCTTGGAAGGAAATCAGTGATCTTGGAGGGGGATCAAAAGAAACAGTCCAGCACTAGTTGATCTGGCTCAGTGTATAGAGCATCGGACTGAAGGGTCCCGGGTTTGATTCCCATCGAGGGCATTTGCCCAGGTTGTGGGCTCAATCTCCACTAGGGGGCGCGCAGGGAGCAGCTGATCAATGATTCTCTCATCATTGGTGTTTCTAAGTCTCTCTTTCCCTCTCCCTTTCTCTCTGAAATCAATAAAAAAAAAATATATTTTTTAAAAAAGTAAGTGTATGTATAGTCCCTGAAATGCCAAAGGAAAAAAAGAAGAAATATTTTAATCCATATAACTAGCAAGATGCTATAATCAAATATTTTGATCACTGTCTCTCAGTCCTAACCACAGGAGTCCACAAAGATCATCTGTCCTGTGTAAAACACAGAAGAATTCTGGTGGGTGATTTCTCTTCAGCTGTGTGCACAAGTAACTCATTGGCTCTTGTGTGTGTGGATCACATCATTGTTCTTACTTTCTCTGACTTTTCCACTCAATCATCTGGAACCAGATGCTTCCCATACCTGCACAGGGCCGTTCTATAAGATCTCCATAGAGCATGCTCAATGATGACCTTCAACTTGGCATACCTAGAAATGTAAAACTGCCTCTATCTCCTACACATGTTAGAAATTAACGCATTTTTGTTCGTTTTAGTCTATTATCTTTTTTTATTTTTTCAAATACAGTTGACAATATAATATAAGTTTCAGGTGTAGAGCATAGTAATTAATGCACTTTCTGGGAGACTATAAACAAAAATAGAATCGTAAAATTGTAGACCTAGAAGACTGTAGGAAATCTAGAGCTATCCCTTCCACTCATAGAAAAACATTACCTGAGGTATCAGGTGTCTTCCCAGGGTCACACGGCTAATCACGAATACTGGTGACATACCCTGTAGAGCAGTTTATCTTCAGTGAGAATGATCCAGCATTGCTGTATCCGTCAAAATAATATCTGTAAAATAAATTCTAAGGTTACTAGACTTTCCAACATGAGTCAAGTTGGGAATAGTTCATCAAGAAATAGGGTAAATTTTTATTCAGAGTGCACTCCAAGATATTTCTGGCCTCTTGCAGAATCTTGATACCCTAACTGTGCTACAAATAAAAATGTTTGGGAGATTCAAGATGTAAGATCCTGAAAGACAACCAAGTTGGAGGTTAGAAAGGTTCCTAATCAAAGAGAGGGTGGGAGATGGATGAAAGATGAGCCTGGACATTCAGATAAGGTGAACTAGGGCTACTGTTAACCAATATTTGCTCAGCCTCGGGGGAAGAGTATGGTTGCTTTTTTAACATTAGGCCTGCCCGTATGACACGCTTTGGCCAAAGATGCATAAGTATCACGAATATGTCTTATCTCCAGGCAGCAGTTTTAACAGTGAGTGTAGAGCTCAGCACGGTCCCATTTGCCTGACTTTGGAATCATGGAAGTCTGTGTTTGGTTCCGCTTCCATGCACCAGATCCCGAGTGGTGACAATGAGCAAACTGTGTTCAAGTCCTTAATTAACACATAGTGTGAGCAAGAAGTGTGGCTTGATAGTTAAGCTTCTGAGATTTGAGGGTTGAGATTTAGCATGATGTGGCCCATCCAGTCTAAAAAAGACTGGGGAGTCTGTTTGTTGAGAAGCATGGTTTATGAACCAAATCGGGGGAGGCTGGATTTCATCTATGCACCTGTACTTTGCCCGCACATAAACCACCTCTATCCTGAATTGCATAGCACAATAAAAGATTTTGAAAGCTATCGCAGTGCCGTGAGCCGAACGAAGACTCACAACAGAAGGCAGACCAAGACGGGCAGTAGAGTAAAGCTGGGCCCTGTACCTGCCCAGGCAAAGGTGCTCCAAATGCAGAGAAGACCAGAGTCAGAGCAGGAGGCCACACATCCCCATTTATATTTTGCCCTTGGTGTTCCCTCCCATCTTCACTCCTACTTCACATCCCAGTGCTCTGCTTACCCCATCTCTAGTGGCTTCTGATGGGCCTGAGCAGGGTACTGGGATGCGAAATGTGTTCCTTGTTGATTGCATATACATGTGTGCCTGTGTGCGTGCACACATGTATACTCAGTTATTCAGAAAGCATTTGCTAGGTACAGAAAATGTACCCTTTTATCTCTGTAGATGCTGTCCAAACTATCCATCTTCCCTAGTAGCATTAATATAGATCTAGCAATAATGGACTCCTATTAGAGTTGGGGCCATGGCTACAGCTGCTGCCAGTGGCCTAAACCCAGTGTATTATCTCACAACAGGAGCCAGTGTCACACAGGAAGAAAGTAATGGTCCTATGTCACATAGCACTTCAAGGTCCACCCTCCTCCAACAAGAAGATGCAACATATTAGGCACGTTAAGCAGCACTGGAAATTTCTAAATCAAACACGTTAAACTTACGTTAAAAAAGACCTAGCTGATCAATAGAATTTGTAGGTAGAGCACAGGAGGTTTTGTCTCGGTGCAGCGGCTGATGCATGCTGTGAGCTTACTCCAGCAGTTCAGATCTTTCTGGCACACCAGGGAGATGGCAACGCCCACCTGAGCCCCTCCCAGAGCCGCCTACACAGTACCCTGACCTTTCATTGGCTCCCCTGAGATGGTGTTCCATGATTGGCCACCTCCACCTATAAATACCTGTACTTCCTCAATAAAGTGAGACCTGCGTCCCAGAACCTGGTCTCCGGAGTCGTGCATGCAAGCGTCCTAGCGCTAGGGGCTCCGCCGTCCTCACCCCTGGGAAATCCCCTGCTTCAAGAATTCAGAAGTCAAAGCTGAAATTCACCTCTTAATGGACCCATTCTATGCATTTTTATTCTCATCTTCACTTTTTATGTAGAGTCTTGTACACGAGAATCCCAGAAAGTTAGTGTTGAATCCCAGAGGGTCCAGTCTCCTCATTTTGTTGATGAAGAAGCTGGAGCCCAGGGAAGCTAAGTGGAATACCAACTCCAGCAGGCTGCTGCATCCAATGGGGCTTGGGAGAAGTTCCAGGGCCAGGCAAGCCACTGGCTGATTTTTATAAAGGAGACCAACCTTCGTAGCTGAATCTTGATTGGGATGAACATGTCCCTTTCTCTTTGACATTTTCATCAGCACAGCCCTCAGCAGCCTTTCATCATGTGCCTGTTTACTTTGTGTTTCCCTAAATGCCCATTACATGACTTGCAGAGGTTATTTTAGTAGCTTTCTGGACACAGAAAATGTTTTGTTTAGGCCTCACCTTGTGTTCAGGGTGTCTAGGGCCTGCTGAAGTTGATTGAATTTGAGAAAAAAGACAAGGAGTCAGACAAACAGAAGGAGATAGTTATAGATCTGGCTTCAAATCTTTCTCCTTCCCACCCCGCATGCCTCTCTCTGCTCTTTCCCTCCCCATTACAGTTAGAACTCTGTACCACTCATTGAAATAGTTCTGGAAACTGAATTAGAAAGGATCTTGGAAATAAAGTTCACACACTGGAGAGTCGCCACAATATCAGAATTTCATCCATTATTGCAGTCTTAAATCACAGAGCCCTTTCAGAAACATCCATATTTACCACAAATTATAATATAGCTATGAAATCTTTTCTGTGAAAAGTAACTTTCCATGAAAACAACACTTCTTAGTCTTCCAGGAGTTATATTGCTGTTGGTTTTTTAATGCATTTTTTAAATGGAAAGACTTCAAATTCTCTAAGCATGATGCATTTTTAATAGTACAGAGCTTGGCAGTACAGTAGAAACCCATCTTCGGGAAAGGGAACTTAATCCCTGAGGAGCCTTTCTGACTTTACCCAACAAAAAGCTAGGGAGGTTGATTTATGAACTCTTCACATGTCTAGGATGAGTCTTTGGACAGAGAAAAAGAGCCAACTATTCTCCCCTTTTGCTGGAGACAAGACACGATACATTTGAGTAAAAATGGAACTAAAAATTAAGATCTAATCTTAGAAAATCTATTCTTATGAGAAATATATATACATGAGAATGGATCTCCTGTGTTGGGAAACATTAGAAATTATCTTCCTATTCTTCAATTTAGGGGTCTTTAATCTGAATTATTTCAGATGGAGTCTTGTACAGGTATACATCAGATATTCCATCACAAAAGTCCCTACCACTCTGACCCCAGATCCCAGAAGAAAAAAAGAAAAAGAAAGAAATCAAGTCCTAACTGGTTTGGCTCAGTGGATAGAGTGTCGGCCTGCAGATTTAAAGGTCCCAGGTTCAGTTCCTGTCAAGGGCATGTAGCTTGGTTGCAGGCACATCCCCAGTGGATGTCCCTCTCTCTTCCTCTCTGTAAAAAATCAATAAAATATATATTTTTTTAAAAAAAGAAATAAATCAAGACCCTGAAGTAGAAGAAGACCACACTGAAGTTGGACCAAAAAGACAAGTCCTCATCCAGTCAACAAGAAGTACAGATTCCTCCAGGGAAACTCCAATACACTGTAAGCGCATACCAAGAGACAGACGACAAGAGTTCAGGACTTCATATTTTGATGCTTTTTAGATATTTAGCTTTTAAGACAAAATTTGAAGATAGTTAAAGTTCAACTAATTCTTTGAAAAATAAAGTTAGTCACTCAGCATTTATTGAGCACAGTGTGAGCCAGGGACTGGAGACTGGGTGACAGACAAGGTTCTTGTCCTTGTGGTACTCACAGCCACACTTTAGAGACCTCTAATTCACATGTGATGAGTGTTGTTACAAAAGGGGAAGTAGGTGTCATTGATGTACTCAATAGGTTATAACCTGAACTAAGAAGATGAGGAGGGCCGGCCTGGGGAAATAACTTTATTTAAAAATATATTTTATTGATTTTTTACAGAGAGGAAGGGAAAGGGAGAGAAAGCTAGAAACATTGATGAGAGAGAAACATTGATCAGCTGCCTCCTGCACACCTTCTACTAGAGATGTGCCCACAACCAAGATACATGCTCCTGACTGGACTCGAATCCGGAACCTTTCAGTCTGCAGGCAGATGCTCTATCCACTGAGCCAAACCAGTTAGGGCTGAGGAAATAACTTTTAGGGTGAGACCCTTAAGTGAGAAGTAAAGGAAGGGTAGGAGTTAGGTGGCAAAGAAGTCATTGAGTGAGAAAGTCTTTCAAGCATTAATAATGGCCTATAGAAGCAAGGATATAGCATGTCTTAGGAACTGTTTTTAGTTAGTTTAGACTGCTTGGACAACAAACATTTATTTCTCACAGTGCTGGAGGGTGGAAAGTCCAAGATCAAAGGGCCAACAAATTCAATGTCTGGTGAAAACTTGTCCCACTTTGTAGATGGTCACCTTCTTCCTATAGCCTCACATGTTAGAAAGAGAGAGCTAATGCCATCATGGGGGCAACGCCCTGATGATCTAATCATCTCCCAAAGTTCCCATCTCCAAATTGTACCACATTGGGGGTTAGGTTTCAACAAAATAATTCGGGATATACAAACATGCATATAACAAGGTTTGAAAGACTAGAGGATAGAAAATGACAGTGAAGTCAGTGAGATTAAAATGAAGAGAGGCAGAGCTAGATCAAGAAGCTCACTGCAGCCCTAACTGATTTGGCTCAGTGGATAGACTGTTGGCCTGAGGACTGAAAGGTCCCAGGTTGGATTCCGGTCAAGGGCATGTACCTTGGTTGCAGGCACATCCCCAGTAGGGCATGTGCAGAGGCAGCTGATCGATGTTTCTAACTATCTCTCTCTCTCTCCCTTCCTCTCTGTAAAAAATCAATAAAATATATTTTTTTTAAAAAAGAAGCTCACTGCAGATCTTAAGAAAGTTGGGCTTCAGTCTAAGAAGCCACTGGCAGGTTTTAAGTAGGGAAGATGACTAAATTTCCATTTTTGAAAGCCCATCTTAGTTATAGGTGTGGAGAATAGCTTGCATGGGGAGTAAGGGTGGTGCTAAGATTTGATTTATGAGATTATGGAGCAGTCCTGGTGAGAGATGTGAGTCTATGGACTGAGAAGGTAGTGATGGAAATGAAGAGAAGTAGATGGACTCATATGCTATTGAGGAAGAAGAATAAAGGAATGTGTTGATAGATTGGTTATGATAGGAGGTGAGGAAGAAGGTTGGGTGACCCATGGGGATTTTATTTGAGCAGTAAGTTATCTCAAAGTATAGCCTGTGCTGAAACAGAAAATGACTGCTAAAAGAGAATCAGGTTCCAGGACAAAGAGAATGAGTTTATCCACAAATAAATGGTATTTTGAAAGCCATGATAATGGGAAGAAATTTCCCAGAGATAGAGTGAATAAACATCGTAGTTGGCCCCAAACACTTCTGGTTTATATATGTTGTCCCAATATTCTGTCCAGTTTCGCATTTGTTCCAGATGTTTTATTTTTAACTAATTGCTATTTTAATTATTGCAATCAGTGTACTGCATTGAGCTTGATGGACTCCTATATCATATGCCTAGCTTCTGCCACTGTCATTGGTTATTGAGAAAACATTTTGCACAGGTTCCTGTGCTAGTTGCCATTTACACCCCCTTGAATGTTAAATTTCCTCAGGGCTTAGTTACTGGACCTTCTTTCTTTTTATCTACACTTACTCCCTTGAAGATCTCATCCAGAATCGTGTCTGTAAATATTATATTGATAACTTCCTAATTTCAATTTCTAGTCCAGACATGAATTCTAGATACATATATCCAGCCACCTACTTGATGTCTACTTAGATGTTTAATTCAAATTCAAATATCCAAGACTGAGTTCTGGACCTTTCCCCAGAAGCTGTTCCTGTCATGGCTTCATATTTTAGAAAATGTGAATTCTATCTTTTTTAATTGCTCAGCCCAAAAACCTTATAGTCATCCTTGACTTCTCTCATCCTTTTTCATCTCACATCCAATTGGTTATCAAAGAAACTCACCACCTCTACTACTATAATCTGGTCTAAACCACCATTTTCAATGTTGGTATTATTTCAATAGCCTTCTAACTTGCCTTCCTACGGTCTGTGTTAGTTCAATAACTAGAGTTTACCAAACTAACAAGCATTCAATTAAAATGGTGATCGGTTGATGACACTTCTCTGCTCAAAATTAGCAATGGCTTCTACATACCTACTAGAATGGTTACATACCTATACATCTATATACCTATTAGAATGACTAAAATAATTTTTAACCTGACATAGTAAATGTTAATGTGGAAGAGGAGCAGCCAGAACTTGTACATTGCCATTGGGAATGCACAATAGTACAGACATTCTAGAAATCAACTTAGTTCTTCCAAAGTTAACTACATAGTTATGATATGATCCAGTAATCTTACTTCTAGGATTTATGCTAGAGAAATGAAAATTCATGTTCACACAAGAACCTGTACACAAACATTTATCACAGCATTATCTGTAATTGCTAGATACTAAAACCAAATCAAGTGTCCTTCAACAAGTAAAAAGTATGGTAAATCCACACAATTCAACATACTCAGCAATGAAAAAAGTGGCTTTAATATGCTATTGTACACATACATTATATAATGTGAAAGAATTGAGTCTCCAAAGGTCATCTATTCTAGGATTCCATATACATGACATTCTGGAAAAGGTAAAACTATTAGGACAGAGAACAGATCAGTAGCATCCAGGAGCGGATGGGGTGGGAATGGGGGGGAGTGGGAGGGCATCATCTAACTACAAAGGACAGTACAAGGCTATTTGGGGAGATGATGGAACTATTTTTTCTAGTGGTGGTTACACAAATCTATGTGTTAAAATTCAGAGTTATGCAACAAAAATAAAATATTTTACTGTAAATTTTAAAAAATCAAATAAATAAAAAGATACCTAAAGCAAATAATTGTAAAATAGTATCATTTATAATTTATTTAAAAAGATATATGTCTGTCATATAATTTTCCATACTTTATTGTATTTTAAATACACCCTGAGTAAAAATTTAAAATTAATATTATCATATTCTCAGCCACCTGAGAACTGTATACTGCCACTTTCTTGTTGCCTGTGGTTAGGTTGTATGTATGGCCACATAAGAAATCACCTGAGTTGTAGCATTTAACCTCCAAAGTACAGAAAGGCAATTTGATTGCTGTTAAATTGATGCCCTAATGGAAAAATTACAATAATTCCCCAAAACTACCATTTTCTCATGCTGAATTATTTTACACACTAGAAAGTTAAAACTTACTTAGGGCATTTTTAATTAAAAGGTATTTTTATAGAATGAGACTTTAGTGTCTTAAGTTATTCAATAGACTGAGATTTGATCCGACATGTGTAACATTAATTACCATAGAGATGAATGAATAATGAAGAGGGATGGATGTAACTTAAATGATGCATTAAAACCAACTCAAGACCCAATGACTGTACCATGCACTGTACAAAATTTATTGGAAGTTAAAATAGAGAAAAGTAGTGGGAAAATTGTGTCCTCACACAGCACATAGTAGCAAAGTGCAGACATGCTAAATTCAATGAGTCTGAACATAATTTGCAATAACATTTGGTTAGGGGGTGTATAATATTTATAAGCATAAGGAATTTGTTCCTAGTTTTATGTTTATACAGACATATTTAGGTAACATTATCCTAAAAACAGTTTATGACCATACCAGGGATTCAGGAGGCTTCTCCTTCTAGTATTTCAGACCACTGCCCTAAAGCAGTTTGTCCTGCAGAGGAATCACTTTCGCAAGAGTAAAAATGCTTCATGCTTTTGAAATGCAAATTGTACTTTTTCCTCCACAGTGGTCTGAGGCCCAGCATAGTTTCAGCCTGGAGCAAGTACACAGCAGGCTCTGGATTGCCTACTGATGTAAGGACAATTCCTACAGAGTCCTTTTCAGGCCCTAGAACTTCCACAGGGCGAGGAGCAGTGTGGCTCAGCAGTAGGCTCCCTGGTGACCCACAGTCCCTGCCGGTAAAGTACACCACTTTATTGTCTAAGTTCTATTCCCCCTAAAACCCTCCAGCTCCCAGAACATTTATTAACTAATGTCCTTACTGCCACCAATTATACCCAACAGAAGACCAGAAATTTGACTTTGTGTCATCTTTGTTAGCTTCTTTGGGGGGAACAAATCAACTGCTTCCCCAAAACCCTTAAAAGGAGATATTTGATTGCTTTTGATGTTGCCCAAAATCCACCTCTTAGTTTTACTCACATTCATTCAACAAATAGTTAGTGAGTACCTATAGGTGCAATGGTAATGGGGTATCTGAAACCTTTTGTTTCCTTTCTTCCTCTGACAGTAGTTTGCAAACTCTCCTTAGCACCTGTTAATTTCTGGTTGCAGATCACAGCTTCCTCCTATCATGGCCTTCATTGTTGCTGCCACCATGCCTGGCCATGCCTTGTCTCCTGGTCCCATTGCTCTTGATAAAGGAAAAATGACCCTCTCACTAGTCAGTTATATGCCTAAAACCCCAAAGAGAAGGGTCTCAGTCTCAGTTCTCTTAAGTGATTCATGCATTTAATTATTTTATTGTTTTCTAAAGTATCTTCTTTTTTCCTCATTAAATTTAAAAAAAATTCTGACTAGTTAATTGGGTAATATTTTAAGTGGCATCAAGTAATCTCATATCCAAAAGTGTCCTCACTTCAGACCCATGTATGAATTCTTAAAATGAATCCAAACAGGCTGGGCCACTCTATCCCCTCAATGTGGCTTTAGTTACCTTCCCAATTTGATCATTGACCAGAGGGTTAGGATTGTTTCATTTAAGAATTTTTGTTGCAGGGCCAACTAGCCACTCCAGAGTCTGGTTATTTCCTTATAAGAGTCTCCTTAGATACTTGTCACTCAATATACTTTGCTTAACAGTATAATTTGATAAATATTATACCAGGCATAATGAAAACATCTGAGTAATAACCAACTATTTAATTATTTTTGCCCAACGTTCAAATGGCCATTATTCCTTAATTGCTTTCATCCTTTCCAATCTCCAAAATGTCTCACATTTACACAAAACACACAAGAATAAAATTTCTCTACTGAGCACTAATCAATCAGTCAATCAAAATAGTCACTTGTAAAAGGTTAACCAGTAGGTAGAGGTGGAAAATATTTGCATAGCATTTTCCTACTTCACTTAGGTGGGGGATAAGTAGAGGGAGTGTTCAAAGTCCTTTTTTCTCATTGCCATTTTGTAATTATTAGAAATAGACTTTTCTCCATGTACTGAACATGAATAATGTATGTCTAGCAACGTTTGAATTTTTTAAAGTATCTTACATAGATAATTTGAACATCATATGAAATGCCACATGACATGTTTTTCCTAAAATTTCTGAATAGTTTCCTAAGTTACTAAATGCTTCCTTTTCAACTAGAGAAGAATGTCAGTTTCTCCATCAGTATATTCTCATTTCATATTCCACCCCAAAGAGGAAAAAAATTGCATCTGTGTAGAGGCTCAGAACAAAAAAATCTATTACTCCAATAACTGGGTCCACAGGTCTCTAAGCTGACTTTTCAAAGTCTCTGTCGTCAGTTGGCTGCAGTTCTAGTGTATTTTGGCCCATTCTACTGGCTTCAGCTCAGCTCCTGCAGACACATATGGAGGGGGGCTCAATTCAATATCAGGGTAGACAATTTATGAGCACTTCTAGTTGTACACCACCCATGTACAATTAAACCTGAAAAGAAACTATGGATATTCTCCGCTGCAATGTGAAAATCCCCATCCTCCTCACACCTCACTTTTTCCAGATTACCTTTTTCCGAGGCATGAATGCTCAGTCTGGAGCCAGGGAACGGGAAGCCATTTTTCACAGCCTGAAGCATTCCTTTGATTTCAGCTCTACTGTGAGCAAAAATGTTCCCCTATGGGTCTTTTCCCTCCCACCCTGTGTCACAGTGAGTTTTCACACAAAACTACAAAGAGTTGAAAAACCCTGACCACACACCAGCCACCCAACAATGAAAAGGCACAACTGTGAGTGTCAGCACACACATTTTTTAATTTGACCTTGTGCTAAAAAAACAACAGTATAAAGAGGAAATGCCATTGCTGAGACCTACCAGGAATGAGCTATATCTGGAATAAATGACTTCGCTTTCCATCACTTACTCTGTTGTTCTAGGTTTCTTCCAATTTCCATTTCACAAAATGGGTCTATTGACACACCACCTGTTGGTCCATCAACAGTATTGTCAGTAGACTGATGATAACAGCATGATGGGCCAGATTTGATTGACAGTCATCAGATATTAATCTAGAAAGTGGAGGAAGGAAGCTGAGGTTAAAAAGGGAAAGATATGGGGCAGAGGAAAAGAGGAAGTGAATCTACAGAGACGCCTCTGAGGAAGGGGATTGCAAGGTGTTCCTGTTGAACAGAGGCTGTGAGTTGAGATACAACTGAGATGTGGCAGGCCAGTGAGCCCTCACCGCAACAGAACTTGCCCCAGCAGAGGGATGTAGAGAGTAGGGCAAAGGATGTGAGATTTTTCCAGATTATGTAGCAGCAACAGTTAGTCTGCTATTGTGATGCTTCCACATATTTGACAGGAAACTGAGAGGAATATAGCAAAACTTTACTTCATTTCCAGAGCTAGATAGTTTGGGGAAGGTCAGTGTTGCAAAGATCACACTCACACTTAAAGGTTAAACTGCATTAGGCTAACGATAGGGAAGTGCTGTGTAACTATCATTTACCTATATTTTTTAATATGTATATTTTATTGATTTCAAAGAGGAAGGAGAGGGAGAGAGAGGTAGAAACATCAATGATGAGAGAGAATCATTGATTGGCTGCCTCCTGCACACCCCCTACTGGGTATCAAGCCCACAACCAGGGCATATGCCCTTGACCAGAATCAAACCTGAGACCCTTTAGTCTGCAGGCTGATGCTCTATGCACTGAGCCAAAGCAGCTAGGAAGTATCTTTTTATCTTTTTTTCTAATCCTCATCTTTATTTAATAATTTTCTCATTGATCTTTCGGTACAGTGCTCATAATGCCATAGAGAAGGCAAAGGCTTATTCAAGGGAATTGTAAACTACACGACGATTTGTTTTGTCTAGTTTCGTATTTTCAGAGCCTAGAACAAAGTGTTCACTAAATATTTGTTGAATGAATGAATAAAGCAAGCATATAGCCTAGTAATGGACTGTTGTCTTTCCAACCACTAGAATACATGGTAAATTTGCTTTGCTTGCTATAATGCCAACAGAGTGGACCAAGCACCCATCGTTAAGTTCAGAGGCCTTGGCACATGGATGAGGCAGGGGCCAACATTTCCTAACCCCAGAGAGAAATTCCTCTGTCCTCCTATAGTTATTGTTGTGGAAGTGACTACAGTCCATGGAAGAGAAACTGTCTTAGACCTTTCCTTCTCTCAGCATATACACGTGACCAGAAATAAGCACCTGGACAGATGAGCACATGAGCAGGATATGGGTGGAGAAGGAGGGATTCCCTAACCTAAACAGAAAAAACACAGCTTTGGGTGTTCTACCAGTCAAAATCCTGGAGAGGCTGAATGGGTGACCGAACTGAGTTCATGACAGGGCTGTTTAACTTCAGGACTGAAGACAGAAGGGGAGAGAGTGGTTGCTGAGACCTGATGATAAATGTGGCTGTGGGGGAGGACTACCAAGTGTTGCCCTGGCCCTAGAAAGAAGAATGGAGCCCCTTCCACACTGTGGCTCAGGCAGTAGGAAGCCAGGAAGTGCCAGCTTAGTCCTTCTTCCCTCCAGCACTCTCGCCTGCCATTGTCATAGCAACTAAAAGCCACTGAGCATGGAAGCCAGTTGAGAGAGGGCCCCCAGGATCACGCTCTCCATGCACGGTGCTGTCTAGGGGAGGATGCAAAACAGATCTAGAGAACAGAGAACATCTAGCACGTGTTTATGCCTCAGCATCTACTTTTCCCTTTCATTGAAAAGTACCTGTCCCCAGTGTAGGAAACACACTATCTCTGGATGTATCACCTTAAGGTGCTGTGAATCCACTCATACTCCCACATGAAAATAAAATGCAAGCTTCCATCAGTGTTCTCCATAAAATATAATATAGCAGGGAAACTACGTGGATGGAGGCGAAAAAAACAACACAGCATAGCTACTACAGTCCCTGCTTTTGTACCTGGTCATAGGCCCAACACTACCATCACCCCCACCACCACCACTATCCATAGGCAACATGGGGGGAAATAAGGCATGTAATTCTAGCAATGCTGGTACTGGCATAAAAGTTGGGTGAAAATATATATATAGCTAACTCTGTGAGGAAAAATTACCTTTGCCTCCCTGATGGAAGGGCTCCAATAATATGGTGGAAAGTTCTGGCTCTAGGGAATGATGCTATATCAGAGGTTCAGCATTGGTCTCTGCTGTTGTCAGTTTGGAGACTGGGCAGTGGCAGTGACCAGATCAACTTGATGAGGGAGAGCACATTGAGAAGTTTCGATTCCTATTCTATCTTCATACATTTCCCCTTGTCACTAATCTTCATATCATGCTCTCTTAGAGTTCCTGACCAACTGGTTAGGTGTTCAGCCACTTCCTACAGAGATGTAGGTATAAACTTCAAGCCATCTTCTGGTAGTCTAACTAAAAAGCCCAAATATACTGCTTCAAGTTCTGCTGATTGAAATAATTTCCCTTCATGAGGGTCTTCCAGGGTCACCCTACCTGAGACCATATGCAGTGGCCATGTACCTCAGGCTTTGACCACATACCAAAGTCAAGCTCAAGTTTTCTCTCTCACATGGGTCTAAGGAGTTCCACATCAGGCTACAGATGTGAGTTGAGATAAAGGAGTCAATGCACCAAAGTGGGTGTTGAAAGAGTGAGCCACCTGCTTGGGTTGCACCCTGTCTTTTCTATCCCATTTCCACCTGTTGCACATTCCCAGTTCTATGGATGGTAAGTCAGATAACACCCAGTCTATGAGGGGCAGCGCAGGTCACACAGTCACTTGATTTCCCATAGTCGGTGTAATGGTTTGAATGGCGGCCCCACAACAAATACGTTCCCTAGAACCTGTGATGTGACCGTATTTTGAAAAAGCATTTTTGCAGACAGAAATAAGTGGAGGATTTAGATATGAGACTGTCTGGGTTACTAGGGTGCACCCTAAATCCAACGACAGTCTTCTAATCAGAGACAGAAGAGAAGACAGTGTGAAGATGGAGGGAGAGACTGGAGTTATGCTGTCACATTCCTGGAGCAACAGCGGCCAGAAGAGGAAAGGAAGGATTCTCCTCTGGAGCCTTTGGAGGCAGTGTGGCTCTGCTGACACCTTATTTCAGACTTCTAGACTCCATAAGAGTGAGAGAACAAATTTCTGTGTGTTTTTTTTTAAAAAACCAAGTTTGTGATATGTTTTTACTGCAGCCACAGAAAACGAATGTGGTCAGGGAGTTGGTTTGTACTAGGCCCCAGTGGCAAGGCAGAGGCTGTTTAAAGGAGAATGGTTATCTGCAGAAAGGGTCATGGTAATACTCCAAACACCAGAGGTCTGGACTGACTCTCCTACTGGGGCTTGCTAACTATGCGAAGGGAGGGTTGCCACCTCACATGTGGCTGTGAAGAGTCAGAGGAATTTGGAAGTTCAAAGTTCTCAGTCTTCTGTATCTGCCCCAAAGAGCCTCATCACATACCTCAGGAATCTAGTCTTTCTCTATTTCTGCCTTATCATACCAGAACAAGGCGTAGTGCACATTTATTGGTGCAGCAGTTTCTTCTCTCTCAGGGTAATGAAGCAATGTGCCCAGTGCCTTCTAGGGGTAAGTGTTAGAGCTGAGACGCTCTCCCCAGTTTACCTGAATCCTCAGCACATACACCTTCTCTCTTACCCGATTGCAAACCCCGAGACATCTATGTAATAGAGGAAAGGTGGACGGAGACAGTATATGTGCTTCATCACAGATGAGCTTCAGCCATATTTGCCCTATAGCTAGAGAAGATAGAGGATTCTAAAAGCTACCCTGTTAGATATATGGGCCCTGCAGCTACAAAAAAAGGAAAAGATTCTTTAAACACTTCCAAAGAGGCTATCTAATTTCTGCCGTTGCCCTGAGTTGGGCACTCAACTGATAATTCGTCATTTCTTCTGTTTATGCTCTCTAGGGCTTCATAAGTAGCCAGCCTGGGGCCCAATCTCTGTAATCTAAATCACCTGACAGCACAGTGCAAGCCGCAGTCACATGACCTCCCTTGCCCTTCACCTGCACCATCCCATGCACCAGCTGTTGAGAATTTGAGTCCCTATTATTCCCCCACATGCTATGTATCCATTTCACCTTGGCAAAGGGATTATCAGGGCCCTCATCAACTATGTGAGCAGCCTAATCACAGACTCCCATTTTGAGGATCTCTTTTCAGGAACAAATCCTCCTTTCATTTACTAGATCATCCAGGTTCCCAGCAGCAAACAGATAGTACACGCAAAAGGAACAGTTAGAGAGAGTCCGGTGGAGAATTATTTAAAAGAGTGTGGGCAAAGTTGTGTAAAGCCAACAAGAAGTGGCAAAGCACCTGACTAGTAAGGGTAAGAATGCTGTTCCCAGCCCTTGGCTTGAAGGTCCCAGGGGAGGAGTTTCTTGCTGGAATTTAGAGAAAGCTGAAGATGGAGGGGAAGCCATCCAGCAGGAGCCGTGGCTCTGGGTATAGGAATCCAGCCACTGCAGAGTCGCTGTGACAGGAAAGGAGCCAGGAAACTAAGTGACTTGGCATTTCTCTCCTGCCTTTCATCTGCTGACGCTTCCATTGGACAGGCCCAATCAGAAGCCAGAGGAAATGGCTTAATGGTGTCTAAAGAGATAGCCCCACACTGTCTTGCTTTAGAAGCCAAAAACCTGTACAAAGTGGCAGCCAATCTGTCAGTCTCCTAATCTGACCAGTCAGTCATCCATTAGAGTGTGAAGAAGGTGTGATGGAAACAGAGCTGCCAGCCCCCCAGCTCCTGATCTTTCTTTCTAAGATCACCAGACCAGGAGGAGTGGACACCACGCTGCCTCCTGCGACTGCATGTGTGTCTGTGTGCTCCCCTTTCCCTATGAAACTAACTTCCAGGCCCTGAAAGGTGCGTGTGCTTAGGAATTAAACACATTTGGACCCGTCTCTCAGCCCTGACATTTACAGCCTAAATGACAATGAGCAAGTTACTTGGTTCCTTTGAACATGAGTTGCTCCATCTGTTTAATTTGGACCAATAACCGTCCTAACAAAAATGATGCAAAGAGTGAATGAAATAATGGAAAGTTCTTAATAGGGTTTTTCACACATGGTAAATACTCTTTAAATGTTCCTTTTCCGTATTAACCGTTCTCTTGTGCTGCTGCAGCCATCATGTAAAACATGTTTGAAACTCATTTTATGAGAGAACACAGTCCAAGTTCCAATCAGCTTATAAAACAAAAACCTTTGAATAAACTTGTTTTTAAGTTGAGTGGGACCTGTGTTTAGGCCAGGCTGTCCAGAGGTGGTTGACGATCCTATTTTAAGAAGTGATAGGATCACTTGAACAAGGATTAAGAGAGTTCATTCTGCAAGAAATAGATAATATGTAAGAAAGGCTACATAAAAAAGAGGAGTAACTTGCTAATACATGCATACACAACTAAGGAAAATTATCCACAAAACTATTCATAGTGGTTAACTCCAGAGGCCAGAGTGGGATGGGAGAGCTATGAGCAATAAAAGCAGACACACATATTTCTCTGTATGTTTAAATATTGCTTAACTACAGCTCACATGCAAGACAAGATTCAGTATTATGGCTAAAACGAAATGTCTGACATAGTTTTCGTTTAGTAAATCTGTAATGAACTACAGATAAAGAAATAATGATATGCAAGTAGGATGGTATAAGGTTAGTTTACTTACTGAATAAGGAAAATATTTCAGTGATTTAGCATATGGTATGTAAATGAATGCTGCTTGCCATCATGTTACACCTCAGCTACAGGGGGATATACTTATTTATTCTTATTTATTCCTAACTTCTAGGCCAGTTATATTCTTGGTAAGTATTTCATGAAAAATGGATAACTTTTTTTAATTGAACAGAGCACAATTAAATCCCTTCTCCTGAGCACTTCTCCGCTTCCCTGAGCTCCCTCGGTTCCCTCAGCTGTAAAATGGGGGCATTGACAACGTGGCAAATTCCAAAACTATAACTGTAATAACCCATAAGTGTCTAAAGTTTTGAGAGCTGACATTGGGTCTCCAATTATTTATATTACCAAGAAAGGACTTAAAAAATCATAATTTAAAACCAAAAAATGTAACAGAGACATAATTCTAAATAAGAAACACTATTTCCTATGAAAAGGAAATTATCAACCCTACACACACACAAGCACAAACACACACACAGAAATTCTGATGCACACAAAATTATACAGTAAATTTGATAAAGACCTATGGTAGATTTTGAATCAAAAGATTTTGTGAATGCTTTTTAAAGGTGTTTTTTTTTAATTGACTAAATGTTTTTATTTTATAATTATGAAATATGTGTTTATTTGTTTTAAAAAAATCCAACAACACTGATGAATGAAGCACATCCAAAGCCTCTGCCCATTTTCCAAGTAAACTACAATTAAATTGTGTATCATCTTCTAGGCTATTTTCTATGACAATATAAAATAAGAAAAATATTAATATAACTTTTTAAAGAAATAGGACTTATTCTAAATAGTCTATCCATTTGCAGAGTAGAGAGCTACATATGTAGTATTGATCAACTGAACTCAATGTCAGTAACATTTAGGGAAAATATGTGTTGGGCTTAATTCAGGAGAGTAGCATTTTACCATACATTCCTCATAATGGTGCAGGAGACTTGAGTTTGAAGGTTTTCCTGATCTTGGCAGGCAATTCATTCCTAGTGTTTTGCACATAGGTTACCAACATTCTATTTTGGGATAAAGATCTGACAAGGGAAATAAAAAGCTGAGGAGTGTGCAGAGGCAGGAGAGCAGGTGGCTATTTGGAAGAGAGCTGAAAGGGCTCAGTGAAGTCATCCTCTGAGGCTGATTTCAAGCAAGGAAGGGACAAGAAAGCAGGGTATGAAAAGGGGGGTAATGGCCTCATCAGTGAGCCAGATATAGAAGGTTGTATTTGGGGGCATATACTTAGTGAATGGAAGCAACTTCTGTATCTGGAGGCTCACATCACTGAATTCTCTAAGAATACATGGCAGGACTAGAAAGTATGTGGAAGTAAGTCCCGAGAGGCCTCTGGGAGTCTGGCACAGTAGCTCCCCAAGGCTAGCCTATGTGTCAGCCTTTTCCCAGGTTTCAAAATGTGAAAGCAACAAAACCTGAAATCCAAACCACTAAGTCAGTGCTCCAGATTTGCTCCCAGACAAGGGCCATATTTGCAGAGACAAAAGCAAAGCAAAGTCGAAGCAGTTGGCCTGAATTGGGGCACGATGATCCCTGTTAGCGCTCACCATTTGTTCAAATTTAGCAAATGATTGTATACATAGCCTGGCTGAGACAGCCTGAAGGTATATAGTCTACATGACTTTACCCTTTGAACATCAAGAGTGTTGTTCATGTGCACTAAGTGGGAGATGAGAAGGAAACCAGTCACTTGGTATATATTTAGGCAAGTATATTCTCTCTGCAAATAATTTCTTCATGTACCTAAGAAATGGCAAATACCTGTTCACATGACACTGCCACCATCCTACATGTGACAGTCATCACCAGGAGTTGCACAAAACTTGCATCTTTTGCGTCAGGGCACAGCCTCTCCGTCCTTCTCCATACTTCTCAGTGTTTCTTCAGATGGACTCTGTCAGTCATAGCTGGCACCGTACATTAAGCCTGTTGGTCAAAGTTGGACTCAGTGACCTCTAAAACTCCTCCTAGTTCTAGCCTTCAATTATTCTCTAAGAATAACCCATCAAAAGGGGGTAAAATATGCCATTGTTGGTTCAGTGGACAGAGCATCAGCCTGTGGATTGAAGGGTCCTGGGTTCAATTCCAGTCAAGGGCACATGCCCATGTTGTGGGCTCGAACCCCAATGGAGAGTGTGCAGGAGGCAGCCAACCAGTGATTCTCTCTCATCATTGATATTTCTCTCTCTCTCTCTCTCTCTCTCTCTCTCTCTCTCTCTCTCTCTCTCTCTCTCCCTTCCTCTCTGAAAGCAATAAAATGTATTTAAAAAGGGGGGGGATATTATTCTTAAAACATAAAGTATCTAGATCCGTGTTTGAGAACAGATTATAATTAACAGAAACACAAAGTATTCAAAAGGAAATCTGACTTTTCGCTGCCACCAGTCAGTGTTCTCCATCCCGGCTGCATGTAAGGATCCCCTTGAGATCTCTTCAAAAGCACCCGTGCTTGGGACTCACCAGGCCTTCGTGGGGCCTGGGCCTGGCAGCCTTTAACAGCCTCACAGGTGATTTCGCTGTCCAGCCAGAAATGAGAACTGCTCACTCCTACACTGAGCAGCCTCTGAGTCTACGGGTGAAATGTCCAGCCGAGGTGTTTTCCAGACATTAGTTCATGGCTGAGTTTTGCTCACAGCCTTGCCCTGAGCTCAGAGCCAGAGCCAGCAATTCCCAGCTTCCTTCTGAGCGGCGAGCTGCCCAAGCTGCCCCACTGGCTCCCGTCTCCCTCTCAGTACTTGTTGTCTATCCAAAGAGTGGGGAAGCAAAAGTGAAATCTTTCTATTTGTTTATGTGGCAACAAGCTCAGAGTCTCTGCCTAAAAAATGTCCTTGGCTTCTGACAATGCTGCCTTGGAGATGCTTCTGTCTGTTAGAAATAGGCTGGAAGCCATGCCCTCCCCCAGAGCCACTGTGCTGACTCAGTCCCTGTGAGCAGAGACAGACAGGGCGATTCAAACGCAAGCATGTGGGCTGACATTTTTATATCATTTAGCTTCAGAGGGATGCAGAAGTGTGAAGGCAGGAGTTTGGATTTGACTGTGGAGAACCAGTCAAATGGAGATTGATTTGTAAGATTGGTATTTTCCAATTTAGGGAATTCTTGAACTACAACAACGAGGACTTGGAATATGGAAAGGAATTCAGTTTTATGACATTTGTTTTAAAGAAAAGATCGCATTAATAGGGGATGAATGTGTTGTCTTTCGAAGACATAGAGAGCAGTAGAGAGCTAGATCTTTGAGCCTAACAGGTATCTGGGAGGCAGAAAAAGGAAAGCACAGTCTCATTTTTACATGTCAAAAGAAAAAAAAAATAAAACAACCTTTCTAAAAGTAGCATGAGTTCAAAATTAGAAGCCTCATCTGCTCTCTGATTAAAAAAAAAAAAAAAGCAGAGTGAGAAGATTTTCTATTAATTGAGAGTGGGTAAGGGCGGGCATGTGAGGAGGCTCCGGAACAGATGAAAAGTGTAGAATTATTTTTTTACCACCAGTTCTGCCCACCCTAGATTGCTTACTATGTTCAAGGTGCTATAGAAATAGTCAGCCTTAGCTACTTTGGCTTAATAGATAGAGCTTCAGTCTGCAGACTAAAGAGTCTTGGGTTCGATTCTGGGCAAGGGCACATACCCTGGTTGTGGGCTCCATCCCTGCAGGAGGCAGCCAATCAATGATTCTCTCTTATCATTGACTAGAGACCCAGTGCACAAAAATTTGTGCACACGGGTGGGTGGAAGGGTTCCCTCAGCCCTGCCTGTGCCCTCACAGTCTGGGACCCCTTGGGGGATGTTCACCTGCTGGCATACCTGGCCAGCCTGGGTGAGGGGCTGATGGCTCTTTGCAGGCATGCCAAGCCCCCCAGTGGAAATCCTCACCGCATGGGGGTGTAGCCAGCCTGGGTGAGGGGCAGAGGGCCATTTCAGGCTGCCGATAGCCCCTTTAAGGTTTGGGTCCCTACTGGGGTGCCTGGCTGGAAGCAGGTATCTGGGATTTATTTAACTTATATAATTGAAACTTAGTTGCCTTGGTCCCCCGAAGCCTGTGTTACCCCTGGCAACCCAATGTCCCAGCCCAGCAGGTATCTGGGCTTTGTTTATCTTCTATAATTGAAACTTTGTAGCCTTGAGTAGAGCTCAGGGCCCACAGTCCCTGGGGCAACTCCAGTTCAGTGGCTGCTGCCATCTTACTTGGGTTAATTTGCATATTTGCTCATGATTGGTTGGTGGGCGTGGCTTCTAAGCATGGCTTATGGATGTAATGGAGTGAGGGTTAATTTGCATATTACTCTTTTATTATATTAGATATTAGATGTTTCTATTGCTCTCTCCCTCTCCCTTCCTCTCTGCAATCAGTAAAAATATATGTTTTAAAAAAAGAAACACTCCCTGCTCCCAAGAAGTTGGCTCTCTAACTAAGGAGACAAGAGAAAGGCACCATGTTAAATAGCAAAAGGATATACAAATACCAACTACAATTTGAAATACAGAAGACATTTCACAACACAGTGAAAAGTGGGCTTCACGAGTAAAGCTACAGGGCTCCAGAGATGGGTGAGGGTCCTCCAGCTGGACTGACAGGGGAGAGTCACAGAGGTGGAGCTGGGGAGACAGGTTCTGAGGAGGGGAGAAGGTCAGGAGGCAGGGAGAGCATGGGAGGAGTGGGAAAGGGGCACCCTGGCACCAGTCTGCAGTGTCTTCCCATCTTCCACTACACAGCTTTTGGAGCATGAACAACCAACACACAGAAAACCTTCCCCTGGGCATGTCCAGCTGTGAGGAGCACTTGTGATGTTCTGAATGTGACCTTTGACCTTAATTGCATAACACTCATGAGAACACCGAGCCTCTTGCAAGTTCCTCAGGAAAAGATCCAGGGTGAAGCGAATTTGAAGAGAAAGGAGAAAATTCCTCCTCTTATGGTTTATAAGGAATCGAGCTCAGGGGTAAGCCTGTGTGTGCCAGGGGTCACACAGCCAACGAGGAGCACAGCTCTGAAGCCAGCCTCCCCTGTCTTAGTGCACACACCAGCCCTGATGTGAGACTGAGTGAGCAGAAGAGATGTGTGTTGTCTCTAGGCAGTTGCAGGAGGAGTTCAGTTTTCTGTTGGTTCTCTGACCCACTCCTTATCAGAGACACGTAAGTATCTGCCAATTCCAAGTCCTAACAGACTCCTACCGCTTTTGGCTTTTGAGAGGCTTTTACGCATGGCGGAGTATGCGGTTTCCCATGTGGCTCCTTTTCTGTACCCTGAGCCAGGGAAGAAAGGAGTCATTGAAAAGCAGAGTGGGCCACAGGGACTTCCACTATTCACCCTCAGGCCTGCTTTAGCGCCCTGGAGAAGAGTCCAAGTAGAGGCATCTGATCACAAACACAGTGTTGTCTAGCAGCAAGACTCATTATAGGCGTGGCATCTGTTATTACTCAAATGCAGGTTGACAATGAATAAATGGTGGCCGTGTTCTTAGGTTTCCTAAATGCAAACTTCAAGAAATGGGCCATAGGGAGTCAGGCAGAAATCCTAACTTTATCTCTCCCTGAGGTCTCTGGCCATCGAATAGGGAGCAGACAGATTAGCCTCAGCATGGGAGAGAGGGGATAGTTTCTATTGCTTTTGAGAGCAAGCTACTAATGGCTCTTGAGGCCAACTAGACTACAAAATAGCACATGGGCTAATTTTCTTCAGCCCAAAGGCCAGTTGCCACCAAATCTCACTCCCAGGGACTTGGCCAGAAATATTGCCAGACTTGGCAAAAACTCCTCTAAATAGCCATCAGTTTCTCTCTCTCTCTCTCTCTCTCTCTCTCTCTCTCCCCCCCCCCATCACACACACACACACACACACACACACACACACACATACATATCATGAAGAAAGACTGGGCATACTACATTAAAATAATTAAAGCTTTCTCAATTCTGTCAAGTAAAACCCCTAGAATTCCTATTAACTAGAATAACTATGCAGACAGCTTTATTTGAAGTCCAGTCTCAAACTTTAAAAGTGACACCAATCCACTTTTTGCTTTTTTCCCAGAGGGCTTATTCTGTTGATGTCTAGGCAGTTTTACAAGGTTTTTACCAGCTAAATCAGGGGTGGGGAACCTTTGTTCTGCCAAGGGCCCTTTGGATATTTATAACATCACTAGAAGCCCATTGCAGGAAGATTCCTGCAAGAATAGGGCTTCCTGAGCTGGAGTGAAGCAGAGAAGGGAGCAAAGCCTGCTGAGGCAGGCTTTGCTCCCTTCTCTGGTGCCTCAGCTCCCTCCCTTCTCTGCCGCTTTGCTCCCTCCCATCTCCACTGCATTGCTCCCTCCCTTCTCTGCCTCTTGGCTCCCTTCTGGAGCACTTGGCTTCCTTCTAGGCTGTCTTCAGTCTTTGCTCTACGCCTGTGTATACAAATTAACTGCCATCTTGGCTGGGTTAATTTGCATATAGTCACTCTGATTGGCTGGTGGGCGTGGCTTGGCTGGTGGACATAGCTTAGGTGTCTCGGAGTGATGTTTAATTTGCATATTACTCTTTTATTAGATTAGATTTGTGGGCCATACAAAATTATCAACTTAAAAGTTAGCCTGCTGTATTTGGTCAAAAATTTAATTAATGCACCCCTAATGCCTTGGCAGCGCCAGACCAAAGGATTTTGTGGGCCTTAACCCGAGGGCCAAACATTCCCCATTCCTGAGCTAAAGGAAGATGGCTTAATCAACCTGCCAGCCACCTAAGCTAGTAGTAAGTGTAGAAATTAAATACTAAATTAAAGCCAAGAGCTTCTCTTTCCTTTTTCTACACTTAAAAATGAGATCAGATCAGCAAAATTTTAACTCTAGTTAAATGCCAAATCCTAGCTCTATCCCAATTTAAACTGTACTTATACCACATAGCAATTATTCATTAAGCTGAGCAATCATTCATTAAATTATAGGAAAACTAGACCAGGGCTCCCAACTACAATACTGAAGTCAACTGATAAATGAAAAAGCTCTACCTAGTCGCTAACTTCCTTGACTCATTATCCGTGAAATCTACAGGTATTTTCAATGGGGCAGGATGTGTAGTTCAATGGCACTGACCCACCCTGACCCCATCCTGCCGTACAACTTGGCTGGGGCCTGGATGAAAGTGACCAAAGCTAGTGAGAATAAAGAATAACATTTTCCTGTAAAATGGAGAGGGGCTCTTTGGGCTCTGTCATTCAGATAAGAACTAGATCTCAATTAGCTTCAGAAGTAATTTGCAAAAAATTAATTTTTTAGTCTGGTCCAGAATGATCTAGATAAATTACCTCTATTTTTTTCACTTCTTACTGTCTTTGTAGATAAATTCTTCCTAGAATTTTCTGCAAATATCAGCCTCCTTGGATTTCAGTTTGTGTCATTCAGTGAGGAATCTTACACCAAACTATATCTTAGTGCTAAGAGGAAGACCATCCGATACAATATTGTGCTTTACTCAAGGCTATCTTTTTCTCAAAGTGTGGTGCATGATGGTGTCGTTGGTCATAGTCAAAATCACCAAATAAACAGTTACCAGAGATCATCTATTTTACTTAGATATTTGGAGGAAAACATATCTTTGTGTAAAAATAATTACAAAGATATACTGTGGTGCAGAAACAAAATGTCGATGACTGTCAAGACAAAAATGAAGATTTCAAAGAAATGCATGTTGGGCTGCTTTGATGCTATGTCAGGCCATTCACAGTTGCATGCCTGCTCTTGCCTATGGACGGGAGAGCATGGCAGGGTTTGAGGAGGGCGGAGGGCCAGGGACTATGCCTACTCTCTTCTGCATGTAGAGTACCATAGTGGAGACACTAGACACACTGGCAGCATGTTTAATGGAAGGATATTTTCAATGAAGGAAAATGGTGGCTTCATGAAAGCTCTGGGGCCATGTTTCCTCCACCCAAGAGCAGTTCACTTACCACTAGTCACACAGAAATGATTTTAATGGATAAGCACTTCCTATTTCAATATATTTGAAAGGTTTTTTTTTCCTACTTATGGCAAGTTATACACATTTCTAATCTTCTTAAAATCTTTCTTTTAAACTAATGTAAATAAAAAAGTGAGTTGAGCTAAAGAAACAAGATGAACTAAATAATAGTACATGTGGTAATAGGTACAATAACATTATAAAGGTGATAAATGAATAACTACACTATACATTTGGAGGAAAATATATCTTTATGTGAAAATAATTACAAATATATACTATGGTGTAGAGGCAAAATGTGTATAATTGTCAAGATAAAAATTAAAACAGGCTTTCATAAAGGAGCTACACATCCAGTGACAAGACAGACCCATCCCAAACCACTGCAATGCAAAAATATCATTGTCATGATGAACATACTCAAAAGGTTCAAAGTAAGGGCAAGTAGAACAACAAAGAATCTGCTGGATTTGGGTCAGAGAAGGCTTTATAAGAGAGGTGACATTTGAGCGGACACTTAAAGAGTAGTAAAAATTCACAGAACATTGCGTGAGCAAGCATGATTCCCTTCCATGAAAACAATGACAAAGGTTCGTGGATAAAACTTAAGCATATGTAAAATTATTTTAAAAGTTCCTGATTTTAGTTCCAGAATACATTATCTTGTGTCTATTTATCTTTTCCCAGTCCAAATGATTGTAATTTCTGTCCTTTTCAAGGAGGGCATTTTAGGAGAGCTGACAGTCTCTTGTGCATCTATTCCCCTTGTAGTTTATTCAACTAAACCTACAAATAAAGACTGAACTTGCATTCTGCATAACTATCCCCCTATCTCTATTGCCAGAGTAAAGGAGTAGGCTATGTTTCCTCTGACCCCCACACACGCTGCCACCATTTCATTTCCTCCTTTCTGCTGTTCTTATTTTACTGAGGAAACTGGGATTTACAGTAGGAAAGTAACAGCTCAAGATAACATAGCTGGTTCTCTGTGCCTGTAAGTCTGTTTCAATTTTGTTTGTTCATTTATTTTGTTCTTTAGGTTCCACACACAAGTGATATTATAGAGAACAAACTGATGGAGGCCAGAGGGAAGGAATGTTGGGGGATGGGGTGAAATAGGTGATGGGATTAAGAAGTACTAATTGGTAGTTTAGAAATAGGCATGGATGCATAGCCCTTGGACACAGACAACAATGTGGTGAAAGCCAAGGACAGGGAGTGGGGGGCACCGGATGGGAAAATGGGGGACATCTGTAATAGTTTCAACAATAAATTAAGTAGGCATGGGGATGTGAGACAAAGCAGAGGGAATATAGTCAGTAACCCTATATAATAAAAGGCTAATATGCAAATCGACTGAACTATAGAATGACCAGTCGCTATGACGCACACTGACCACCAGGAAGCAGACGCTCAAAGCAGGAGCTGCCCCTTGGTGGTCAGTGCGCTCCCACAGGGGGAACGCTGCTCAGCCAGAAGCGGGTGCAGCAGTGGTGGCGGGAGCCTCGCCCACCTCCATATCAGCAGTAAGGAGCAGCGCAGCGAGCAGTCTGGTGGTAAGGAGCAAGAGGTCCCGGACTGCGAGGGGGCACAGGGAGGGCTGAGGGACCCCTCCCTCCCAGTGCACAGATTTCTTACACCGGGCCTCTGGTATTGTAATAACTATCTATGATGTCACATGGGCACTTGAATTATTGGGGACACTTTGTAACCTATATGAATATCTAATCGCTGTGCTGTACACCTACAAAATAGTGTTGAATGCAAACTGTAATCAAAACATAAAATTTTTTAAATAAATAAATAAGATAATGCGCTGGAATAGAGTGAACACACATTAGTTTGAATTTTAAGCCTGCTTTAGCCACTACTCTATGTTGCCTGAGTTTTTAGCTAAACTTTAAAGGCATCTATAGATGATGGCAGAGTGACCCAGGGGAAGTTGGCAAGAAAACCCTGAAAATTCCCTTTGAGGAGGCCAATCATATTTTGTATTCTTCTATTCAAATCAATGAGTCATTCAATGTTCCCTTGCATTTTATGCATTTTTCTTAGAATTGGTTGGATGTTACTCATATCTCTGACTCCCTACTGCTTTCAAGCTGCCTTGGTGATTTCACAAAAAAAGAAAATTAGCACTTCATTTGTCAAGGCTATAGAACTATATAAAAGTAAATCCTCATAGATCTTATTATATATTGACTGAGACAGAAATGATAATAACTGTAATGTTAGGCATAAAAAAATTTTTAAACAAGTGGGCTATAGGGATGTGAATGAAAGAAACCACTAATTGTGAGCAAACAGACTTCAAAAGGTCAAGGAAGCTGGGAGGCAAACTGTTGAAGCTATGAGAACTTTCCCATGTACTGAACCTTCTAGAAATGACTCTCAGGTCAGCAGGGTCTCAAATACAGACATAGCCAGGGCAACAAATACTACTCATAGAATATTGATTGTCAATTGACCTGATGTCATTTTCTGTTACATGACAGTGACAAGTTCACTGCAGTATATCTGTTCAGTACTTTGGGTATCTGGAGGGTCCTCTTGATAGCTCCACACATAAGCACATTGATAAGGAATTCTAGGGAAGAGAACACTAGACCTAGCCTTGGCAGGAAGGTTTTCCTTTGGATATGATTTGTGGACACTCCTATGCCCATACAAATAGCAACTATAAAGTACATTCTTTTTCTCATTAAATATTTGTTGAGAGTCCGAAAGGTAAAGATACTGACAGTTCCTTAATGACCTCCTCCTTAGGAGCAACTATAGATAAAATGAGTTCTGTTTCCAATGAACCTTGAAAAAAGTTTTCTTCGGATAAACCCCAAAATTGGAAAGGTCAAATGAGTTTGAATACTGTCCTCATTGCTTTTGGGAAGCTTAAGGCTGCCTTTTTTTTCTTGTTTTGTCTCTCTAACTATATTTTACTAAACAATCAGACACCATTATTTCTTATATCTACATTCCTTTCATTTTGAATACCAGAATTGAGTATGTACCCTAAATGGTAATAATGAGACATCTGGTGACTTAAGCCCATCCGCATTATAATTCTCCCAGGATAGACCTCCTTTCCGGGAATGACCCCTATGGAAATTCCAAATAAATGGGCATATAAATCCAACTTACCAACCTGGCACCAAACTTCATCTGCCACCTACTCTAACTCAATGCCAAGCAGCTCACACAAATTGAAAACTCATTAGGGTGTCTCCAGATGTCTTTGTTCTCTATGTATAAAAGGAACATTCTAAATTGGCAGCCCTAGGCCCAATCACAACTCCACCCACTGTAACCATACACATTAAATATCTCTGCAAAACTATTAGCCTAAGAGCAACTCGAAAAGTCTTTTTAGACAGCCACCTGTGTCTCTTACTGTCTTGCTCACTAGATTGTCAGCTCTTTACCACCCTCCCATACCCAAAACCTAGTGCAGTGCCTGATACACAGTAGAGGCTCAAGAAATGTAAGGACTAAGGAATGATTACATTCTACTAATTCTTTTATCTGCTCTATTCCTCCAAATCCAGCTCAGTTCAACCACTGCTTTCAACATGTGAAAGTTACTTGAGTTTATTGGACATCTCCTGTCAAATCAGAGATGGGACAAATTTGAAGATTGTGCAAGTCATAATCAATAGCAAAATTACATACAGAAGCCAATGAAAGGAAAAGAATCTCTAGAGTTTTCTGCTATTGTGTTATATTAATTCATCTAACATAATCTATAGTGCAATACAATTTCTCTGTGTATTATTTGACATTCCCATAATTAGAATTCTTATTTTAGGTTCTGAAATAAAAACCTAAAATAGCTTGGCGTTAGAACCAGATTGATGTCTCTGGCCCTTGACAGTTTTCCTATGTATTCATTTCAAAGACTGTGTACCATACCCGGGAACTGTGTGTCCTAACACACAATAGATCTGAGGGGCAGGAAAAGTAAGAGACTATAAGATAGCTCTGTTCAGAAAAGAGGATCATGGAATTAAGGTATTGGCAGTGGAGACATTTCTAATAATGGTCATATCTGTGTGTAGATGTAGTGGACTGAGAGTAAATAATTAAAGGACAAAGAACTATAATGCCAGAATATTAGAAAGTCAACATGATTGCTGAGATCCCTGAGAATAATAGCAGTGGATAGAATAAAGGGGAGGACTGAATCACAAACTAAACATCAAGGTAGAATTATCTGGTAATTATAGAAAATATAAATATTAAGATATGAAATCCTAAAATAAAAAGATTGCTAAAAGTTTATAGTACAATAAATGTTTTTAAAAAATGGAGATATTTATAATGTTCTATTAACATAAAATATTATAATGCTGCATCTCCTTTTCTTCTTAACAATTTCCCTAAAAATAGGAGGAATCATTTTAAAAGGAAATACATATTAGTTGCCTACTATGTGCCAAAACATGAATCAGTAGTTTTTACCACTATAATTTTAAAAATATTTTTGTTGAGACAGGAAGGGAGAGAAAAAGAGAGAAAGAAACATCAATGTGAGAATGAAACATTGATCAGCTGTCTCCTGCACTCGCCCTACCAGGTATCAAGCCCGCAACATAGGCATGTGCCCTGGCTAGGAATCTAACTGGCAACTTTTTGGTGGATGGGAGGATGTCCAACCAACTGTGACACACCAGCCAGAGTCTTAATTTTTAAAAAAATTTCAGTGACAGATGACATTCAACATTATATTATTTCAGGTATACAGCGTAGTAGTCAAACATTTATATAACTCAAGAAGTCATCTCCCAATAAGTCTAGTACCCATCTGACACCATAGGCAGCTATTACAATTATTGACTATTTTCCCTGTTCTGTAATTTATATCCCCTTGACTAGTATGTAACTGCCTATTTATACTTCTTACTACCTTTTACTTTTTCACCCAGCCCCCCAGCCCCTCCCACACTGGCAACCAATAGTTCATTCTCCATATCTATAAGTTTGTTTATATTGTTTGTTCATTTATTTTGTTTTTAGATTCCACATTTAAGTAAAATCATATAATAATTGTCTTTCTCTATCTGACTTATTTCACTTAGTATAATAAGTCCATCTATGCTGTAGCAAAGGGTAAGATTTCCTTCTTTTTTATGCCTGAGTAGTATTTCATTATATATGTGTCCCATACCTCCTATATCCAATTGTCTACTGATAAGACACTTAGGTTGCTTCCATGTCTTGGCTATCTAATCTAATAAAAGAGTAATATGCAAATTGACCCTCATTCCATTACACCTAAGCCACGCCCACCGGCCAAGCCATGCCCACCAGCCAATCAGAGCGACTGTATGCAAATTAACCCAGCCAAGATGGCGGCCGATAGCCATGGAGCTAGAGCAAACAGGAGGCTTCCGTTGCACCAGCAATGGAGGAAACTGCCTGCCTAGGCTGGCTGTAGCCTCCACTCAAGGCTACAATATTTCAATTATAGAAGATAAATAAACCCCAGAAACCTGATTCCAGCCAGCCTCACTGGGATGTTGGGTCAATGGGAGCTGTGGCCAGCCTGCAAACAGCCATCAGCCCCCCACCCAGGCTGGCCGGGCACCCCAGTGGGGGAGGACACCCACCTTGAAGGGGCTGTGGCCAGCCTGCAAACAGCCATCAGCCCCTCACCCAGGCTGATGGGGCACCCCAGCAGGACCCCACCCTGAAGGGGATGTGGCCATCCTGTAAACAGCCCTCAGCCCCTCACCCAGGCTGGCCAGGGAACCCCACCCTGATCCAGGACACTCTTTAGGGCAAACCAGCTGGCCCCCACCCATGCACCAGGCTTCTATCCTATATAATCCTATATAATAAAAGGGTAATATGCAAATTGACCCTAACAGCAGAACAACTGGGAATGACTGGTCACCATGACACACACTGATCACCAGGGGGCAGATGCTTAATGCAGGAGCTGCCCCTGGTAGGGCAGTCCTGCAGGGGAAGCTCTGCTCAGCCATAAGCCATAAGGCTGCCAGTATAGCAGTGGTTGTGGGAGCCTCTCCTGCCTTTTCAGCAGCGCTAAGGATGTCCGACTGCAGCTTAGGCCTGCTCCCCGCTGGCAAGTGGACATCCCCTGAGTGCTCCCGGACTTCCAGAGGGATGTCTGACTGCCATTTTAGGCCCAATCACCTGGGGAGTGGGCCTAACCTAACAGGTGGACATCCCTCGAGGTGTCCTAGACTGCGAGAGGGCACAGGCCAGGCAGAGGGACCCCCCCACCCCCAAGTGCACAAATTTTTGTGCACCGGGCCTCTAGTCTATTATATTTTTAAAAAACCTGTGGTCATCACGCCATCACACCATAACCGATCAGCTGGAAGCTGCATGCACATGTGGGCAGGGCTGCGAGCATGGTGAGGCATGTGTGGGTGAGCGGGGACTTGACCAGAGGCTCAGGTGGGTTTCTGGGTCCCACCAGGGCGGTGGGCAGGTTTCTGGATCTTGCCTCTTGCAGCAGAGACAGCCTCAGGACTTTTTCTGCGTCCCACCGAGCCACGGGACTCTGGGTCCTAGGTCTTGCGTGATTTCACATGCTGGGCCCCTAGTTTTAAATAATTCTGCAATGAACATAGAGATGCATATATTTCTTTAAGCATGGTATTCTTAGTCTAGCTTATTCCTATAGCAATTTTACATAGTTATTCATCTCTGAAATCAAGTGAGGAAATATACTGAAGGAAAAAAAAGCAATACCAACACCTACCAGACACTATTATATTCTTGACATGGCCTGTGTGTTTAACCTACATTTATTTTCCTGTCCTATTAACAGCCTTTCAAAGTAGGTGACACTGTTTCTACTTTAAGAATCAGAGATTAAGAAATGTGCCAAAAGTCACTGAATTCATTAACAGATGAAGGATTCAAACAATCCTGCTTGATTCCCTACCCATGCTCCTTCTACAACATCATACTGCCTTTCAACTGGAGAGACTTTCAAGGAAAATAATAATGGTGCCATTTACAGCTACAACGAGCAGGTAGAAATAACTTTCAAAAGAAAATGCAAACTCTCCTTCACCAAGGACCAGGCAGGAGCAGGGATAGTGAAAGGAGAAGGGAGAAGGGTGACACCAATTGGCATTCTTATCTGCAAGACCAAAAAAGAAAAGGCCAAGGATGAGAGGTATTCTAGAAGTATGCGTTTGTAGTCGGTAAAGGAGGCATATTTCTGGTATTGCTCATTCCATCCTGTTTCTCATTCTGTAGTTCCTCTGAATGTAGAGATACTTGCTCAAGCCCTTTCACCTATGGTTCTACCAGGAAAACAGTTTGTTGTTAGCACACATTATAAATGTCACCGAAAAAGACGTATAGAGTGCCTGTTCTTGAGGTCCATGAAATTGTCCACCTTTGTTTATTTCAAAATTAACTATAGCCTTGTATTACTCTCCCGGAGACAGTGCAGGAAGCACCTTGTTTCTGGGCCTGGTTCGCCTAACTCTTCTAGGCCAGTTGTTCATGAGAATGACCTGAAGGATTTTTTTTTAAATACCAGGGCCCCATTCCAAGAGATTCTAATTGACTTGTTCTGGGCTTGATCCTAACATTGCCATTTTTTCCCCCAGTTGTTTTCAGTTGCGGCTAGGATTGAGAATCACTGTCCCATGCCCACTGCTTCACCCCTGCCACAGACACACACGTTCCCACTGGTATCCCAAGCTGCTGTGAACTGCTGGGAATTAATGAAAGGCAAGTTACCCCTTTCCTTGAGCATTTCCTTTTCCCCTCTTTGATTTGCCATAAGTCTTTTTTTGCAAAAACATTTCTCTCAAAAATTATTCCAGGCAAGTCACTCAGAGAGGCAAGAAATAACCTTGCTTACCTGCTTCTGCTTCTGCTTCTGTCCCTACTCTTGCCTATTTTTATAAACTTTTTGGTAGTTTAAAAGAAAGATTAAACTCCCAAGAATCTTTGAAGAAAATATCCAAGTAGTTTGGAAAATTGCTTGATTGTTCCATGGACTTAATTTCCCGTAGTACCAATATTATAGTTATGAGCTTCCATGGAGGAAGACATATAGTAAACAAGTCTAGATTGCCTTAATCTCACAAAATGGACAGCATGTCATGAAGCCAGGCTACTTGGCATATCCAAAAATAAAAAGAGAGGGGGGGATTATAATCATCAAAATCAAGTCATTCTTACTGTCTATAAGTGCTGGTGATACTCTGAGACTTATGAAATCTGCATGAGATAGAGACACTGTATAGTATAGGAAATTCAGGACCTAGGTAGAAATTCAATTTGTAAACATAAGAAGTATCATATGACAACATATAAGAAAGCTGTAATGAGGGAGGGTGAGGAAGGAATGACAAATACACATATTTTTATCCCCCACATATTTTATCTTTCTCATTGATTCATTACAATTACCCAACTACCTCTAGTTCAAAGATGAAAGAACTTAGGCCCAGCAAAGTTAACCTGGAGTCAATACAGCACAATAGGGAAGAAATCCAGGTTGGATTCTGACAGCATTACCTCTGACAAGTCATATA
>PVJC01001409.1:0-94569 GCA_004026665.1 Murina feae
CAGTATTATATGAAATGCTAAAAGGTATCCTTTGAGAATGAGGAAGAAGAAAAAGGAAAGTAAAAATTATGAACAACAAATATATATCAACAAGTGAATCTAAGAATCAAGTGAATAAAAAATCTGATGAACAGAATAAACTGGTGAATAGAATAGAATCAGAGGCATAGAATGGAGTGGATGGACAATTTTCGGGGGTTAAGGGTGTTGGGGGTGCGTGAAGAGACTGGACAATAATTGTACACCTATGGATGAGGACAGTGGGGGGGGCAAGGACAGAAGTTGGGGTGGGAAATGGGAGGAGGGGAGCTATGGGGGAAAAAAGAGGAACAATTGTAATAATCTGAACAATAAAGATAAATAAAAAAAAACACACACACACATCAAAATCTGTAGATTAGAGCTAATGTTATTCAAAGAGGAAATTCATAGCATTTACTACATAGCTAAAAATTAAAGTGTGGAAATGAACTGAAAAACTAAACCTCTAGCTAAAAAGGTTAGATATGGAAAAAAAAGAGACACAAAGAATGCAGAGCAATGGGAATAATATTGAAACAAAATTTTTAGAACTTGGAAAGTCTGAAGACTTGATAAAATAACTGAAGAGCTAATTTTACAGTGGCTATTATTTTTTTCTGTTAAACAGAGAAAGCAAAATGCAAAATTGAAAATCTATACTAATAAAAGGGTAATATGCTAATTAGAACCTAATTAGTGGTAGGAGCTGAGGCAGAAGAGATTAGGGGCAATCAGGCAGACAGGCAGAGCAGTTAGGGGTGATCAGGCCAGCAGGGGAGAGTGGTTAGGGGCAATCAGGTTGGCAGGGGAGAGCTGTTAGGGGTGATCAGGGTGGCAGGCAGAGGCATTTAGGGGCAATCAAGCCATCAGGGGGAGCGTTAGGGGCATCAGGCAGGCAGGCAGAAGGGTTAGGGGTGATCAGTCAGGCAGGCAGGTGAGTGGTTAGGAGCCAGTAGTCCCAGATTATAAGAGGGATGTCCCAGATTAGAGAGTGTGCAGGCTGGGCTGAGGGACTCCCCCCCTCCCATGCACAAATTTTATGTACTGGGCCTCTAGTGAGAAAATAAAAAACCAAAGACAGAGGAAAATGACTTTTCAGAGCCCACCTTCCAGAATGTTGTGGAGGAAGGTAGCGATATGGGGAGCTGGTGGCAGCTATGATGTGGGCTTCTGAACCCCTTCCAATCCCCCACTAGTCCCCACCTCCCCTCCCATGTGAACAGCCTGGTCCCTCTTGATGTTGACCCTGGTTCCCTGGGGACAGGGTGTGTTTAAAGAAATTCCCATCTAAGCTATAAGGTATCCCAAGGCAAGGCCCAGAGCTGCTGTGAGCCTGGTTCAGACTGGGTTTGTCCCTTGGATGCATGTTTTACTGAGGGGTCAAGAAGTCCTGCTCTGGTCTTATTTACTTTTTAATGCCTATTTATACTAAGGAAGATAATATTCAAATAGAAAATAGCCAATTCTTCCTCTAAAGGTCTCTAGATGTTGGATTATTATACAGATTGAGGGAAATGCAGACCTTCCTTCTAGGACAAATGAATGAGTGAGTGGACCAAGACAAAGCCATTTTTGCTGACCTTGAGGATGACATATAACCCCATGGGCTCTGTAGATGGTCCTCTTAGTAGAGCTTAAAACCCAGGGAAGAATTCACAGTTCCAGAGACATGTTACAGGCTCTAAGGATAGCTTTATTTTTTATAAACTATTACTTCTCACATTCAACATGTCCAGATCAGAGTTCTTAATGTCAACTCCCAGACCTGCTTTATCTCTCTTCTCCATCTAACTAAATGGTCTCACCATCTGTCTGTTGCTTAAGCCAAAACCCTAGTGCTTATCCTTGACTCCTTTCTCCCCTCCTGACTCACATCTAGTCTCCCATGAAGTCTTGTTGAGACTGCCACTAAAATATTTCTCAAATTAGTATGGTTCCCTCCGCCTCTCTCTCTCTCTCTCTCTCTCTCTCTCTCTCTCTCTCTCTCTCTCTCTCTCCACTACTTCCATCCTGGTCAAAGCCACCATTATTTCTTATCTGGAGTTATGCTTTTTGGGCCTGGACTATCTTTCTAAATGTAAACTGACCACATGATCTTCCTGGTAGAAACTTTCCAAGGGCTGTTCTTCAGATTTGTAATAAAATCCAGACCCACTTCCCTGGCCTGTAGCCCAGTCCCTGCCACCTCTCCTGTCACACAGTACATTCCAGCCACAGTGACCCTTTTTCCTGTCTCTCAGGTTTGTTCCTAACACAGAGACTTGCATTAGCTTCCTTTGCCACATTGCACATCCCCAAATCTTATTAGAGAATTTCTTTTGTTAGATTTAAGTTTAAACATCATGTCTTTGAAAACAATTCAATCCCATTCACCTTATCACATCTCCTGCTATATTTTCAATATAATATGTACAGGGTGATCTAAAAGTCTTTGTGCATTTTCATACATTGGTGGGAGTGACCAGTAACGAGTTTATCTGCCCTATTCCTTCTTAACCTAGAAACAGACAAGGATTTGGGTTAATTTCCCTTCTTATCAGATGTGTTATGGAGCCCTTTCAGCCATTCTGGAGCAAGGGAAGTACTAGATGCTTGCTGGTGAACACCCCTATCCTGTATGAAATGCCTTCTTGGACCTCATCCTTCTAAACCAGGTGATCACCCTCCCAGTGTTTTTTCCGTTCTGGCTCTGTCATCTTGCATTTTGCACCATTTTGGCCTGTGGACCTCTGAGGAGCTGGAGGACAAGAAGTGCCTGGTTCAGATAACGTCTTGGGATCACTGTCTCAGGCCACTCTGGAGCGAGCCTAACTTAGGCTAAATCCTAGGGAGGCAAGAAGCTTTCCTCCAAAGTCTCCCACTTCCAGTTTTTTATAAAACCTGATTTCCAGCCCTCAGGCACACCCACTGGTCTCCTAGGTGGGGGCCTATGGACAATCACTATGTCTGAGAGTAACTCTCCAACACTGGACTACTGGCAAGAGGGGTGCCAGCTGGGTCTCTAAGGGTGAGATCCTTTCAGTTAGGTTGCCTGCCCCTGAGCCACGTCGGTTTGAAGGACTGACCTGCTCACTCACTGCTCAGTTGCCAGTATTCTCACGCCTTTGCCATTTGCCCCAATCTGCTCAGGGACTCTTAGCCTGCCTCTGTGCTTCCCGCCCCTGTTGATGGTTCTTTCTCCTGCTCATAGAAGCACCTCCACACTCAGAGGAACCCGAGCCAGGCCTTCCTTCCCCGTCTTAGCTCCCTATCCTGACAGCCATGCACGGCCTGGGAAAAGGTCACCCACTGTTGAGGAAAATGCACATCCTGGGTTGTCCTCCAAGGGCCACCCTGAACACCAGCTTGTACAGGAGGCCCCTTGGGGGGCGGTTTTGGGAGTCAAGGCCCGAGGCCTGGGTCTTGGCTAGACTTCTTTAATGCCAATGGCATCAATCTGGTTTCTATTAGAAGCAGAGTACCAGTTGTGTGTCAAACAGGCTGCTGTTGGAAAGGTCAGGCTCTCCCCTGGGACCCTGGGCAAATGCCAGCATGTCCTTTGAATCAATCCAACCTGTGATGAAGGCTGTGAGGGGACTAGTCAGGCCATGATCACTGTTAAAAACATCCCTTTCTCTTCCCTCAGCAGGGCCACCCCGTTTTCCAGAGTGGTGTTGATATACTGCTCTAAAATAAACGTTCAACCACCTCGACCAAGTTCTTTGGTGGGGGGGAAAACAATATCACATGTCTTTGCATGAACTAATCATATAAATCCTTTATGAAAAATGTGAATTCCTGGGCCGGCGTGTTCTTAAGGTGAACATGAAGATTTGAACCTCTTGATTTGCATGATTTTGTGGGGTTTTCTGAGTCAAGTGAATAGGGAACCATTTTCAGAGGTTCTGGCTGCTTTCAGGAAGAGAGCACAAGTCTCATTCTTGTTTCCCAAACAGGTACTTTGTATAGTATAACTAAATTAGGACCCAGCCTTCTAAAAATATAGATGACTTGATGTTATCAGACCTGATATTTTTAATTTGAAAACATCTTAATTTTACTGGGGGCACTAAATTTATTTTTTGATGCTTTTATCTAGTATATTTTTCATTTTCTCCATACCTTTTCATATCTTCTAATCTACCATGCTATATCATAACTCTGAGCCTTTGCTTATGCGGTTCCCACTGCCTGGAACACCGCCTTCTCTTGCAGTGTCCCTCCACGCTCAATAACCAAATTTCTACTCATTCTTCAAGACAATTCAGAGGTCAATTCCTCCAGGGAGCCCTTCCTGTCTTGACCTCCTTCCAAATCCCACCACTCTAACCCAAGTTTTATTCTCACGGACCCCACTCATATATTTCTCTCCCTACCTGTATTTCAATTAAAATTTTAGTTATGTCTTACTTCCCTTTTAGACAGTAAGCTTTTGGGGAATAATGACTGCATTTTAGTCATGGTTGCATTCCTAGCAGTGATCTGAAACCCTGACACATAAGCAGCTTAAATTGGCATTGTTGACACCATACACTGATCTCTTTACTCTGCCCACTTTAGACACCTTTCTTTCTTGAAAATAAACTATGTGTCCCTGGGCATACCTGCCATGAACTCTTCTTATCTTTAGTGTGCCTAACATGTAGGGCTGCTCAACAAAGTTTAGTTTTGCAATCTACGAGTATATGTCCTATTGTCTATATCAGGAGTTTTTTTTAACTTTTTTGTCTCAGAAGCCATTTATAATCTTAGAAATCATTGTGGACAACAAAGAGCCTTTGTTTATGTGGATTACATCTATTGATAGTTACTAAATTATAAATTAAAACTATGAAATAAAAAAATACTAAGTCACTTAAAATAACAATAATGAGCCCATTACATGCTAATATCAATATTTTTGAAACAAACAAAAAACACAGTGAGAGTGGCATTATTCGATATCAGTGTTTCCCATCCTTGGCAGTACTGAAATCTTAGACCAGATGATTCTTTGTTGGGGTCTGTCCTGTGCGCTGCAGGGTGTTTGCAGCATCTCTTAATACTACCCACAAGATGCTGGGAGGGCTCCTTCCTTCCAGTTATGACAACCAAAATGTTCCCTGATGCCACCTTGGATGGATGAGGAAAACATCACCTGACTGAGAACCACTGGTTTATTTTTCTACAAATATTTTAGAAGACAGCTCAGCTTTTGTTTCTGCCTTTATATTCAGTTTGTTTTAATATATTGTTTTGGTTGAAGTATATGATGAATTGCAGTTTTAACAGATATATAGTTAGAAAAGGAACAAATATTTTAATAACTTAAAAAAATAATTGTGCATAGTCTTTTGTGATACTACAGCAAAACAACAAAAAAGTTGTTATGTGGAATCTGAAACCATATTAATGAAATTTTCCTATTCTGTGACATTTAAATACATTAATTTATCTTAAGCTTTGAATGGATCTTTTACTCATGTGAGATTTTTATAACATTACTAGGGACCCGGTGCATGAAATTTGTGCACTGGGGCGGGGTGGTGTTCCTCAGCCCAGTCTGCCCCCTCTCACATATTGGGAGCCCTCAGGGGGTGTCCTACTGATGGCCTAGGCCTGCTCCCTGCTCCCATCAGGGAGCAGGCCTAAACTGCAGTCTGGCCTCCCTTTGTGGGAGGTGACCAGGCTAATCAGGGGAAGCCATCAGCCCCATCACTCTGCTGCTGCAGCCACTGCCAGTCACTGCAGCCACCAAGGTGTTTTCATCAACACGGACTCCAGTCCCTTCACCATGAAAAAATGACAACTTTCTTTAGGCATCTTCAAAATGTGTCTTTCATAGCATATGACATTTCTTTCTTTCTTTTTTTTAATCCTCACCTGAGGATATGTTTCCATTGATTTTTAGAGAATGTGGAAGAGAAGGAAAAACAGAGAGAAACATCAAAGTGAGAGGAACACTTTCATTGATTGCCTCCTACATGAGCCCCGACCTGGGCACCAGCCAGGGAGGAGCCTGAAATCTGAGTACATGCCCTTGGTCACATTTGAACCCAGACCCTGCGGCCAGCATGCTGAGGCATTATGCACTGAGCCAAACTGGCTAGGGAAGGATATGACATTTCTTAGCTCTCCAGCAGTGGACCTTCCTTTTTTTTTTTTTCTCCAGGAGTTTGGTGGAAAAACCCTAGATTGCCTTTTTGGATTCTTATTACCCAAGTTACTAAGAATATTACCAGTGGCATACAGGGAGCTTAGCCAGTGAACGGTAAGAAAAGGTGTTTCCTCTGTAGTTCACTTCAATCACTGGCTCCACCCCTGCCCCTCCAATCCTAGCTCCACCCCTGCCCAGGCCTGTATCCTTTGGCCAAGGCTGCAGGCCTGGGCAGAGGACCCCCAGGCCACTGCCATTGCCGGCTCTGCCCGTGCCCAGACCCCTGTGATCACAGGCTCTGCCCTTGCTCTTTTGATCACTGGCTCTGCCCCTGCCCAGGCCCTGAGATAGCCAGCCCCACCCCTGCCCCCCTGCAGCCTCTGGCCAAGGCTACAGGCAAGGGCAGGAGACCCCAGGCCCCAGGTCCAGCTGAATTGGGTGCTGCCATCTTGTGGCCATGAGGGAAGTCATCTTTGTAATGGAGTGACACCTAATTTGCATATTACTATTTGTGATGGAGTGACACCTAATTTGCATATTACTCTTGCCGGCTCCACCCTTGAGCCTATGGCCAAGGCTGTAGGCCTGGGCAGGGGACCCCCAGATCCCTGCTTTGCCAGCTCCACCAGTGCCCAGGCCCCTGTGATCTTTAGCCTTGACCCTGCCCAGGCCTGAGGCCTCTGGTCAAGGCCTTGTGCCTGGGTATGGCACCCTCATACCCCTCCAATCACCAGCTCTGCCCCTGCCCCCTCTGATAACCGGCTCTGCCCTTGCCCATGCCTGAGGCCTCTGGTGAAGGCCTCTGGCCTGTGCCCGGGACCCCCAGCCCCCTCTGATCTCCTGTTCCACCCCTTGGGCCCCCCACCTCCCCCACCACCTGCCTGGCTAACAGGCCTGACCACTTCAGTGGCAGGCTGAACTGGACTGGGTGCTGCCATCTTGTGGCCATGGAGGTACCCATCTTTGTGATGGAGTGACACCTAATTTGCATATTACTCTTTTATTAGATAGGATTAGATAGGATGTGGCTATGGGCACTGCCATCTTTTGGCTATGGAGGCGGCCATCTTTGTGAAGGAGTAAAGCCTAATTTGCATATTAGTCTTTTATTAGGATACACTTATTTGGAAAATGTTTATGCAGGTCTTTTCAATGTTGACACATTTCATTATGCAACGTAAAAATATTATATTTGTTACTATCAATCTTATTAGAAAAAAAATTAAATGCTGGGAAATTATCAATGTCACAAAGGTAAATGCAAATTTTCCAAAATTCAAATTTCCTCTTGAAACTCAAATTTTGTCCTTGGTCAAAAAGTACTATTAATTGCTTTTGCTGAAGTGACTGGCTCACTCATTTTTGAAAAAATATCTGCCAGATGCCAATGTTCCCATAGTCATAGGCTATAAATTGTCCTTTCAAGTAAAAACTATGTTTCATGTAGACAGTAGCTGGTGCAATCTGTGACTTACACCTCCACACAGGTGCTTGCCACGATCACCACCTTATTTTAATATGAATTTTAGTCACAGAGATCATGTTTTGAGCAATCTTTGTGTTTATTAATTCTTGTCCAGAAAAAAATGCCCTCTCAAATCAATCTTGATGCTTACAAAAGTTACTGAACTACATAACCCTACTAAGTCGTTTTAGAAAGTGATTCCGGAACAATGGAAAATTCTCAAGCTCTCAAAAGCCTGCTGTTTATAGGGCAATTTTTAGATTTGTGGAAATAGATACTGCACTGAGCAAAGACTATGAATTATAAGAGGTTCTGTGGCAAAATGATCAGCAGGTGTGAGCTTCAAAGGATCAAGTTCTCATGTCTTACAGTGATGTGACAGGTTTGCATGATGAAAAGGAAACAATAATTAAGGAATCCAAACATTCAGTTTATCAAACTAAGGCTGGTGAAGCCACAGCATGAAAAAAGCTGCAGTCACACGGGGCAATTGGATGATTTTATAAAGCTAAAACCTAAAGACTTAAAACATGGAAAGTTCCTGAAGTATGAGGAAGTAATAAAACACAAAAGTACCCAACTGGCTTGGCTCAGTGGTGAATGTCAATCTATGTACCAAGAGGTCTCAGTTTGATTCCTGGTCAGGGCACATGCCCAGGTTGCGGGCTCGATCCCTAGTGTGGGGCATGCAAGTGGCAGCCAGTCAATGATTCTCTTTCATCATTGATGTTTCTAAGTCCTCTTCCTTCTCTCTCTCCCTTCTCTCTGAAATCAATAAAAATATATTTTAAAAAACAAAACATGAAAGTGACCACAAGAATTAGAAATATATTTAAATCTCGGACCTAGGAAATGGACTATAACAGCCCTCTAGGGAAGAAGAGAAACCCCTTATATGTCCAACAGCATTGCACCTTTGCCTTATTTTTTCATGGTCAGTGGAACATGAATAGGAACCACATTGTTGCTTGGAGACATGTCATTCTCACATCTGGCTGACATTTGTTCTGGGGAACAATGTGGTATATCCTTGTCAGAACTGTCTGAAAAGCCGCTACTGCACTTGTAGAGTCTAGAGCTGATATTTCAATGAATGACAAACCATTCTTTTCTGCAAAAGCTCTTGCTTCACCTGTAGGAACTGCCCTTAAATGATGCAATGGCCCACAAGTATAATAGCAATGTCACTACCAGCATGATCTCTCAGTTCTTTCAGCCATCCCTTTCCATTTCATATGTGAGATGTTTAGCAATGTCATAAACCAATCAGACTCCTACAGCTCCAAGATAGTATCCTGATGTTATAGCCCAAGATCGCTCTTGCCCTGCTGTGTCCCATATCTGTGCCTTTATTATTTTCCCATCAACCTGGACGCTTCTTGTTGCAAACTGCCTTCTAATAGCAATCTTGCTTTCAAGATTAAACCCATTTCGAGTAGAGGCAGGAGATTACTCCTTCCAAGACCCAACTCCCTGATAAGGACAACTTTGAAGAGGCAGTTATACTTGTCTCATTCGTGGCCAAGGAGCCAAGGGGAGCAGCAGTGGTTTTGGTGGGACCAGGGGATGTTACTGTAGGGGCGCCCCAGCGCTGAGCTTCAACTCACAGCGAATATTTTAAATCTCACGAGTTGAGATTTAATAAAATTACTGCTTACTGCTTCACCAAGGACATTCCTAAGTGAAAGTGGCTTCTTTTTCCTTCTGTAAGCTCGCAGGCACGGCAGGCCACCCACCCTCAGTGTCAACACAGTGACAAAGGCAACTAAATCTTAGTTTTATTATGAAAACAGTTTTGCTCTTGTTGACCCCGGCAGGGCTTTGGGGTCCAGGGATGACCAGACCACATTGCTGGTCAACACCAGTGTTGTTTTACTTTCATCACATAAATGGTGGCAAGCATTGGTCCTGAGAGGACAGGAGCTGTTTATGTGATGAGCTCACGAATTGCCAAGGAAAGTGTCATGGATTCAAGGTTTCCGGTTAGAAGGGCCCTTGGAGATGGTCTATCCTAGCCCCTTCAGTGTCCAAATGAGCACGGTGTAGTCCCAGAGAGGGGAAGTAACCTGCCCGGAGTCTCACAGGCAGTAGTAGCAGAACCAGATCAAGAACCCAGGTCTTTTGATTCCCAGTCCAGTGCTCTTTCTACCACACCCCACTGTTAACTGACAGGTCCACCTGCAAAAAGATCCTTGGTGTACTTGGGGTGAACAAGGGTTTACTATTGGTGGCATATTTATTGTTGGTTTATAAGTTTGTTTTTGCCCAGCCAACATCCAGGAGGCTGCCTATGTTCTCAAGTTGTTTGGCTTACAGCGATTTTAATTGTGCTTAGTTACACCTTGTGCTATGAAAGTTAGACCTCCAATAGAATTGATTAACTAAGAGAACCACGTGGATTTTCCCACTCAGTCAGGCCACCCATTATGCTCAGCCCTCTATGGGAGAAGAGAAACTTAGGATTACTTAAGACCCCATGTTTCCACCTGCACCCTGGCTCACTTCAAAGAAACCTCTGGCTGGAGCATTTACCCGGGGAACTGCCTTAACTGGGTGCCTTGATGTTTCTGATTTCCTTAATTGTCCCCTGGCTCTATTGTGCCTCAGGGCATATCAGAAGAAGCCTGGGGCTATTTTCCTATGTCTGGCAGTTGGGGAGGAGAGAAGATAGATGGGGCTTCTCCATCTACATAAGCTGCAGAACACCAAGTCAAAACTATTAATGGCAGCTAAGATGGAAACATCGTTCCAGTGACCTGCCATGTTTGTAAAGGAGAAAATGCCAGGCCTGTTTGGCTCTTGGACAGCTGAGTTGGGATACAGGGAGCCTTGCTGTTGGTTGCATTCAAACACCATGAAGAGAGAACATACTGGCAACATGCAAGAACAAAGGACATTTTAGAAGAATCTGAAATGGAGCTTGAAAATTATTCCTAGCCATGCTTTTCTAGCACTTTCCCCACTGGCTTGATCCAAGAGCTAATATCCTGAGAGGCCTCTTCCAAAGCTGCCCTGGGTTGGGGTTTCCCCTGTCCAGGACCAGAGGCTGGGCCAGGTGGCCTCTTCTGGTGGCTCCCAGGACTCTGATACTTCTACCAGCCCACATGAGGACTGTCACATGAAGGGCCGTTCCATGGCCTGGAAGCAGCTTGTTACTCAAACACTCCTGCTACCGTCTCCCTCCCATGGTGTCCCGGATGTCCCAGGATGAGAACTTAGTGTTGGGGATCGTGATGGGCAGAGGAGAGTTAAAACCACAGCCCTGGTCACTGTGGCAAAGTGCTGGCTTCCCTAGAGGATGCTGTAGAAATACCTAAAGACCTGAGAAGCAAGCATTTCTGGGGGAAAGCGTGAGTGGGGGTCGGGTGTTAATCAGAGGATTGCTCAGCAAGCCCCATATGTCAGTAAGCAGAACAGCAGTTTAGCTGGCATTTTGAAGAAAAAACAAACAAATAAACACATGCCCGCCTGTTCAGAGCTTAGAGCCTCATGGGGGGAGAAGTAAAAACTCCTGGGTGGGACCATATATTAATGACCAAAGATCATCTCCAGGATTTCTCTTCCTGAGTTGCTTGCTTAGCTTCCACTGAGCGGCGGGCCTGGTGCCAGGTCCTGAAGGGTGGCAGTTTGCACATGCCCTCTGAGTATTAGAATCAGCAGGTGAGAGGACTTGTTGGAAATACAGATTCCTGGGCCAGCCCTTGCAAAGCTTGAGTAGTTTAAAGGCAACTGCTGCTGAGGCCATGAAGAGGGAGGACATGGTTTCTGACCTCAAAGACCTTTCCTTCTACTGGCTGCACTCTACATGCCAATGTGACCTTGAAGTAGGGTTGGGAGGTGATGTGTCTGGGTTAAGAACTGGGGAGCACAGAATCAAGGGACATCAGTAGAAGATAAATTCCCTTCTCAGGACTGGTCCACGAGCTGAGACCTGAGCTTCAAGGGCTGCTAGGGCTCAGCCACTCTGTTCATTCCACGCATACAGCTCATATCAAGTCCCCCTACAATTTGGGTCCTGCTATGACCAGGTACCCTTGTACTGTTGTTCACATAAGTCCATTTCTCAGGCCTAATACCCAAGTCTGGGCTCTCACACCTGCCCCACTCCATCCATGAAATGTGATCCCAGCCTCAAGAGGAGCATTGTCTTGAGTGCTCAGTGTATGTTGGCTCATGTGTTTCTCAGAAAATATATAATAGGCTCTTCCAAGTATCAAGAAGCAGTGATAGACTCTGGCCAGCTCAGGTAAAGGGGCTTAGTGTAAGGATGGACATACAAGGAGACAACTATCTAGCTCTTAGCTCCACACTGAACCAGCATGGGAGCCCAAAAGGGCCCCAGATGCTGAACACGAAGTCTAACCATGAGCTTGGTGTCTGGTTCTAGCACTTGCCATCTCTTTCGTCTTGTCCGGCTTAATGTCTTTCCAGTGCGTCTTGCTGTATCTTTGTTCTCCTGTCAGTATTTCTAAACTTCTTTTAATTCCTTAAGAGGAAGAGCACTATTGGGCTCTCAGGGCTGGATCCCCAGCAAGGTCACCTTATGAGGTGCTAATTCCAGGCACTAATTCCAAGCACAATCATTTGTAGTCAGGATGGTGGTGTCACAGGGTACAAAGCACGGTGACCAGTGTGTAAGGAATGGTTGGCAGCTGCTTTCTTCAGAGGGAATAGAGGTTTTAAGAAAAGATTGCTAGAGGTAGAGTGAGAGAGCTGGGACCCAGGGCCAAGGCAGAACTGTGGTCAATTGCCAGTGTGCAGGCTCTGTCTGAATCTCTTCCTGATAGCCATGCATACCTCTCTGTTTGTGTGTGGGAAAGCCCTGGGTTACTAGTGTCCCCACACATGCACACCAAAGGCTCTTAATAGACTCCGAAAAGTAGGAGCTGGAAAGGATGGTCAGAGTTCTCACATGCCGTCCCTACCCCATGCCACACGGCCTCCAGCTGAGGGTGGTCAGTGTTTGCCAGGCCCACATGCCTGCATCAAGCCCTCTCCACCAACTTAAGCTCCTGATTCAGCGTTGGGTTCACTAATTGAGGCTTCTCCCACTTGTCTTTTAAGGCCTTGATGGGGATGGTAGGAGGCAGCAGGAACCAGAGAAAGGCGCGGCTGTCACTGCACGCTCCCTTCAAAGTCAGAATTACTCATTTCAGAGGGGGAATATTTAAAGTTTGATGGGAAATGAATCACCGATCTTAATGAAAGCCCACATTGTGTGAAAGCACTTCACAGCAGGAAAGATGGGGGTTTCAAGGGAGCTGGAAAGGAAGAGAACCCTACCACAGAGGAAGTCATTCATGGCTTAGCATTTGAGGAAAGGGGAGGAGTGTGTTTGACCTTTCTCAAGTGGGAACCTAAGTTTCAAGGGAATGAATGGCTCCCAGCCCTTCACCAGGGATTAACTACCTCATCCTTTAGGATTAGGATTAGCTACCTCATCCTTTGTGGTTGCCAGGGTGGAAATGGAGGATGGAGGTGGCGGAAGGTGCCTCCAAGCCTGGAGGTAGGTACAAAATGTAGAACATAAGGACTCCCAGGTATGACAGAGGGAGTGGGTGAGCTGCTTGAGAGGAGGGGTTCTAACCCTTCTGCTTCTGTCCTCCCCATCCTTCCCTTTGCCCTTGCCACCTTGAACAAAAACTACCATTTACACGGCAGTGAGGAGGCTTTTGTACATGCCTGGTGAGGGCTGTTCGATTGGACCTTCGGTGCTGCAATTCCACTTTGCAGTCGGAGCCTTTCTCCCATCCATGTCTGAGCCATCACCCCAATTTACAGAGAGGAGATCATGACATCACCTGTTCTCTGGGCTTCATGCATACTAAGGGCATATCTGGCCGATAGCCTTAACCTCCAGTCTCCTCCCCACTTTCTGGTAGTGGAAGGTCCGGGAAGGGATGGTGGAGCCGAGCCTGCTAAACTAAATTTGGCTAAGTCCTCCTGACCCCCTTAATCACTCTCTGACAAACAGCCAAATAAGAAGAAGGGCAGCCTGAATGAATCTCCCTTTTGCAGATATGAGAACCAGAATCTCCGGGAGGATGGGATCAGGTCTGTACCCTCCCTCCCACTCCACTGGCACACAGGAGATGTGACAGGGCTGCAGAATATAGTGAAAAGACTACAAACCTTGGACCATAAAGTTTTAAATTTAGTGGTCTCTTGCTAGCTATATGACGTAAGGGAAGTTCACAACTTCTCTGAGCCTGTTCCCTCATCTGTAAAATGAGGATAATAAGTTTCACCTCACAGAGATTGTGTGAGGATGAAGCAAGAAAAGGTACATAAGCTGTGTAGTCTAGCTCCTGGCTGTGAACTAGATGCTCAGAAAATATTGCTTTCCCCTGTCCTTTGAACTACATTTTCCAATCACCATGTCAAAGTGTGCTAGGGCTGCCCTTGCCGCTACCAGCCTCTTGGAGGAGACCGGGGCTATCTCATCTATGAGGCCAGGAAAGAGGAGCTAGAAACCTCCCCTTGACTGCCCTGCCTCTAGCTTTACCATCATCTCTGACCCAAGCTACAATTTCTGCCAGGTTGACTAACTACTGTCTAACTTAGGGGACAGAGCCATTATATGAAGTGTTCTTAATATTTTTCTGGATCATTTGCCTCTCTGAGAACCTAATGAAAGCTATGGATCCCCATCCCAAGAAAAAAATAATTAACAGCCACACATCCATCCATGATAATGCTATAGAATTTCAGAGGACTCCCAGAATCTCTGGAGCCTCATGCAAAACTTCCCTACCTGATGGAAAATCATGACCTGCAAGCATAAATTCAACATCATGAATGTTTCACTGTGTAACCCAATTGTTCCCCCATTCACAGGTTGTTTGTTGTTGTTTTTTTCTCATGAAATGGCCAGGATGATCTTCTGAATCTATCCAAAGGGGTAGGAATGAAAACTCAAGCAATGTGAGTGGTAGAGAAGATGACCCCTCCAGAGAAGGATTGTAGGGTTGAGATGGCTTGGCCTAGAGGAACAATAGCAGTGAAAGTCAGATGTAAAAGGCTGAAACACTGATAGTGGCCCATTGAATAAGTATTGAGCAAGGAGGTGAAAAAATCTAATCTAATAAAAGAGTAAAATGCAAATTAACCATCACTCTGAGATGCCTAAGCCATGCCCACCAGCCAACCCACGCCCACCAGCCAATCAGAGGGACTGTATGCAAATTAACCTAGCCAAGATAGTGACTGGCAACCATGGAGCTACAGCAAACAGGAGGCTTCTGTTGCACCAGGAGTAAACTGTCTGCCTAGGCTGCCTGGGCCTCTGCTTAAGGCAACATAGTTTCAATTATAGAAGCCACAGAGCTGAAGCAAACAGGAGGCTTCTTGCCTGCCTAGGCCTCTGCTCAAAGCAACAAAGTTTCAATTATAGAAGATAAATAAACTCCAGAAACCTGATTCCAGCCAGCCTTGCTGGAACATTGGGTCAATGGGAGCTGTGGGTAGCCTGAAAATGGCACTCAGTCCCTCACCCAGGCTGGCTAGGCACCCCAGTAAGGACCCGAACCCTGAAGGAGCTGTGGACAGCCTGAAAACGTCCCCCCATGGGGTGAGGGTCCCCACTGGGGGGCTTGGCCAGCCTGCAAACAGCCATCAGCCCCTCACCCAGGCTGGCCAGGGATGCCAGCAGGTGGACATCCCCCGAGGGGTCCCAGACTGCGAGAGGGCACAGGCCGGGCTGAGGGACCCCCTGAGTGCACAAATTTTTGTGCACCTGGCCCCTAGTATATATATAAAAGAATAATATCAGGCAGAAAGAATTGAAACCCTTTACCAGGTTAAGTAGGTGAACAACAGAAGTTGTGGGCTCTCTTAAAGGCTTTAAAAGTAGAACAAGACTTGTATTTTCTTGGTGTGGCTCAGCTCCTAGAGGTGTAAAGTAAGGGAACTGGCCTTTCTGACCACACCTGCCATGGAAACACTAAGGCCAGAGAAATAGAGTCCAGATGGGACTGTGCCACCACCCATTTTAGAGAACAAAGGAGTTCTCTCTAAGCTTTTATTTTGCAGAGGAGGTTTCTCATGAACACGAGATGCTATTTGGTCTCAGCTCTACCAGTGTGTGAGTGCACTCTACAAAGGCAGGCTGGGGTCCTAGAGCTGCAGGACAGCAAGGACATGCCTACTAGTACCTGGCTCTGATAGAACCCCTGGCCCAGGCCCCCAGGAGGCACCCGACTCAGCCTAAAGCTCTGACTTTGCATCTCCTGTTCTAGGAGAATGTCTTGATTTTGCTAAGCACACACCCTTTGACTATAGCCACCTTGACCTTGAGTTTATCTTTGTTGCATCAAAAATTATTATTAAAAAATTTCAAAATAACACATGATAGAATTGGAGAATGTAGAACACTGTTACAGGAAAGATTAACACAAAAAAATAATACAGAAAAGAAAGTAACAACCACCTTCAATTCTGCTACCTAGATTTATGCACTGTTACTCTTTGGTTAGATCATTCCAGTGGCCTTTTTTTTCTTCTTCTCCATATTCAGCAGCATTTTATTTTTATTTTATTTTATTTATTTATTTTCTTTATTGATTAAAGTATTACATATGTGTCCTTATCCACCCATTTCATTCCCCTCTTCTCATGCCCTCACCATCTGTGTCCGTTGATTATGCTTATACGCATGCATACAAGTCCTTTGGTTGATCTCTCCCATTTTCCCCCACCTTCCCCTGCCTTCCCTCCAAGATTTGATGTTCTGATTGATGCTTCTCTGTCTCTGGATCTGTTTTTGTTCATCAGTTTATGTTGTTCATTATATTCCACAAATGAGCAATGGACTTAAATAGATATTTTTCGAAAGAAGACATACAGAAGGCCAAGAGACATATGGAAACATGCTCAAAGTCACTAATCATCCAAGGGAGGCAAATCAAAACGACAATGAGATGCCATCTCACACCTGTCAGAATAACTATCATCAACAAATTAACTAAGTACAAATGCTGGAGAGGATGCGGAGAAAAAGGAACCCTCATGCACTGTTGGTGGGAATGAAGACTGGTGCAGCCACTGTAGAGAACAGTATTGAATTTCCTTAGAAAACTAAAAATGGAACTCCCATTTGATCCAGTGATCCCATTTCTAGGAATACATCCTAAGAAACTAGAAACACCAATCAGTGACATTTTAATAACATATTCCTCAACTTAGTGGGGCTTGGGGCTCTGTGCCTCACTTTTCCTGTTGAAAAAATATAGTGATCTGCTAATAAAATTATCCAACTGCTTTCATGTGGTTATCTTGTCTATTTAGCCAGGAGAAAGGTATGCCACTCCAATATAGGCAGGAAGAATAAGAAAGCTGCGGTAATGGGTACAAAGTCACATAGCAACCGATGGAGCCCCAAGGCTCCTAACTCTTAACAAAGGTAGGTATTAAAGAAAAGTGTCACTGAGATGAGATCAGACACATGTGCCAGCCTGCTAGGGCCATGGATGACAGGTACCTCCATGATCTGCGCAGACCGTGCCTGTGTGACAAAAAGTCGGAACAGTAACCAATCCCAAGAGAGAGTTTATAATTTGCTTTTCTAGTCAATCAGGTGTTTGTACAAAACTTCCTCTGGTCCACACCATCTCTGCCCATTCCCCTGCAGTTCAGACAAACTTCCTGCCTTTTTAAATGAAATCAGAATTCTCCCCTTTTAGGCAAATAATAAACTCAGTGTCTGCTGCCGATCGCTTTGCTGGTCTTTATGGACTTTCCCTTGTTGTGGGTCTGACTCTCTTATCCCTGTAGTCAGTAGATATTCCCTTTCCAGGTTGTAACCTGAAACCCTCTTTATGTGTGGCCATCATAGGAAGTTTTCCCAAGCTTCCTGGCAGAAAGTCAAGGCCTGGTTTATTTGCCAACTTGCTCAGAGGGTCTCCACTCTAGCATGATTGGCCTCATTTGGTTGGTACTTTTCTAGTTGGGAATTTTTCTTTTCCTAAATTGTGTGGGCATAACAATTTATTTTTATTAAGGTGGCCCGAGAGCTGATGGCAGGAGCAACTGTTCCAACTTTCACATTTCAGTCAGATAACTTTATTCCCTAAACTGTGCTGGGGCCCATTATTTTGGAAGCCAGAGCTTAGTTTGACTAGCAATATAAGAACTTCTGGGTAGAGTTACCAAACATTCACAATTTGGAGTAAACAGCTCTGGACTTGGGCTCTCAGCTGTCCATTGCTTCATCTTTGATGGAATAGATGAGCCCGTACCTATCCCCCTCCTCTCCTTTCCCCATGGCTGGGAAAAGCTTTTTTCTACCCATTAGGCATGATTTCAAGCCTACATTGAAAGAGCTCCAATTTCCTGGACCTGGAGTTGTGGGGTAGGGTGGGGGCGTAAGGGCTACTGCCTGGGCATCCCAGCCTGACACGGGCCGCATGCCTTTCACAGCACTCATTACGTATCAAACCAGGTGTGCTCTCCGGAAAGCCTTCTTTGACCGCAAATGTAGTCATTGTGTTTTCTCTTGCATAATTAGGATCAGGGCCTCAAACCTTACCTGCAAATGTATGCAAACAATATGCAAAAGTTTGTGATAAAAATTGGTAAAGACCTTCGGGGTGAAGTGCAGCCAGCACCTATAATCTGATGGTAGACTGGGCTGGGAATGAGGTGAAAGGCCAAGCTGAGGAGAAGAGGGAAGGACTTGGTTGGTGTCTGTGACAGAGATGGAAGACCTCAGGGTCTCCCTTCTCCTCTCCCTCCAGCTTGGGAGTGGCCAGTGAAGGGGCAGAGTTAGGGGCTCCATTTCTCTTTCTCACTACAAGGCATCTTCAGAGCTGGGGTAGGATGGAATTGATTTGCTTCCCCTCAGGCTGTTGTAGATGCCACATTTGTTGAGAAAGTTTGAGGGGGCCAAGCCTTCTGGCCTCCCAATACCATTACATTTATATCAACTATTCCTCTTTATAGTTAACTTCAAATTAACACATTTTATTGTTCCTCTGGGAGATTAAGCTTTGTGTATTTTACTTTTTTATGAGCCTCTCTGACTATCACAGAACCATTTAAAGCAGTAGTTCTCAACCTTCTGGCCCTTTAAATACAGTTCCTCCTGTTGTGACCCAACCATAAAATTATTTTCGTTGCTACTTCATAACTGTAATGTTGCTACTGTTATGAATCATAATGTAAATATCTAATATGCAGGATGGTCTTAGGAGACCCCTGTGAAAGGGTCGTTCAACCGTCAAAAGGGTTGAGACCCATGGGTTGAGAACTGCTTATTTAAAGCTTCAGGCTTAAAATTTGAAGGTGCTTCAGTGAATGTCTAGTCCGACTCCTTTGTTCTACACACAAGGGAACTAAGACTGGAGTGAGTAAAGTGGCTCATCCCACTTCACAGGCCCACCTAGACTCAATGCGCCACGCAGCCCTCTAGGTGGCACTGCTGCTTCCAAGCATGCTGCTGGTGCTCTGGGTGCCATTTGAGACGTCATGGAAACAAAAAAGACCTGCTTTCTTTCAAAGGGTCAGGAGCGACTTTATGAATACACACACATCTCGGTTGAACTTAGGAATCTGCGTGGCTTATGGACATCACCAGCGTCTAATTGCGCTTTGCAAAAGACCAAGCAGTTGGTGGGGCTGCAGTGGCTGCTCTCAGACTTGTCAGTAACTTATTGGCTGTCTAAAACTACCCAGGTTTTTCTGACCACTCTAGTCTTTATTTGCAGGCAATGATTCAATGAGGAGTTATGGTGAGGAAGAGAAAGAAGGAAATAACAGAATGGAGTGCAGGAGTAATAATAATAATGGTAATAATAGTAATAATAATAATAAACAGTTATTGAGCACTGCCTGTATTCCTGATATTATGCTTGGTGCTTTACCCAGTATTATCCCTATTTTACAAACTGAGGAAATTGAGGTTTAGAGAGGTTAAGTAATTTACCCAAAGTCTCATATCTAGTAAGAGGACCCGGGACTCAGATTCGGGACTTGGTGATTTCAGAGCCCAAGCTTGTGGACACCATGTTCATGGAGCAATGATGTAGGGACAAGCCAGCTGCCCGGGAGCCTTCTAAATGGCCACAGCAAAGAATGACTCTTTGATTCTTTTATCTCCTGCTTTGCTCTTTGAATGACTGGGATTTTTTGCACCACAGTAGAAGTGGGGGCAGGAAAGGGAGGAGAGAAATATCCTGCATTAGACTTCTTTAGGACTTGCTTCTTTCTGCCCACTTTTTCCTGGGGATGACAGACTGGCATTTTTCCAGCATGTGTGGCTCTGAGGATGTTGGGCATCTCAACTTTTGTGCTAGAAAAGGCATTTTTTTGGGGGGAGGGGGGGCTCAGATAAAATTTCATTTAGCTGTTTGCTTATCCAGCCAACAAGCATTTAGAAAACACCTTCTCTGTCAGTTCTTGAGCCAATAAGTTAGCAAGGCCCCTGAACCGACAAACCAAGCTAAGACTCAGAGATTCATAAGCTAATTCCAACAAAGCTTTCTGTAATTGGCTGGGAAACTTTTATAACCCATTATCTTTCCCACTTAAAAGTGATTGCTTTGCCAGCAAGTACCTCTGCAATGAAGACATGGGGAAAAGGGGAAAAGTTGACTATTTAGCATGCGGGTTAAAGTTTTTGGGAAGGATATGGAAGCTCAAGACTAGCAAAAGGTTTTGGCATGATTTGCAAATATCCTTTCTCTCTGTTATTTCATTTCCTTGGGCACAAACTAGGCTCATGATATAAGGGCCATTTAAGAAGCCATCCATCCCAGCGTCCTCAGCTCAGCCTCAGAACTAACTGCCAATTGCCACTTGCCTGCCCCAACGGAATTAACGGAAGCTTCCAACAGCCCTGCCCTGACCTCTTGGGTGATTTGTCTGAGATCACCTCCTTCCTGAGGAGCAGGAAGTCCTCTCATGTGCAGTCTGAGTTTCAGACAGAGAAGGGAGTTGAGGCCTTTCACTTATTCTTATCAGGAGTCCCACTATGTGCTACGATATCAATGCCTGTGTAGAACTGTTGGCAGGGTCAGAGAGAAGCCAAGAAGAGGGTATGCAAAGAAATTAAAATCCTTGGGGAGGGTCAACAGTCCCCTGACTGTAACGAACATCAAAGAGTTCTGCTACTTTTTGGCTGAACTGGCAGTTAAATCACAGGAATGTATTTGGTAGGCCTGGCTAGTGCAAATGGAAAGACATGGAAAGCATGAATCACAGCACAAATTTAGGGATCAGTATCTATTGGAGGGTGGTGAATGAAAGAGTGAAGCTAACAGAAGAAAGGGCCTAGGATTCAGGATTTAGTTATGGTAAAATCGGAGACATCTGGGAGGATAGAGACAAACCCAAATCGTGACTGGCCTTGAAAATGAGATTTCATGACTGAAACAATGTTACCCTGAGAATTTCTAGTTTCTGGCTTCAGATATAAAGTTATGGGTGATGGGTGCATGTGTGTGTACCTATCTGCCTTGGACTGTTGGAAGACTTCCTCTGGGCTGAAGATTGTTAGCTAGTTAGAATAGCAAGGAAGGTTATAGCTGCTTGTCTCTGTATTGTTAGGAAGTTGGACTCTCATAAAACTCCAACAGGCTTACTGCAGCATAGAGGAAAAGGCATTGGATAGATTTAAATTTTAATCTTGGTTCTGCCAAATTGAGTGCTCTAGGAGAAGCCATTTGCAGGAACCTATCTTGCAGGATGCTGTTAATGGTTAAGAGGGAGAATAACCAGGAAAAAATATGCAAATTGTAAAGAGTTATTTTTACCTTCCATTGGTGATGGTGATGGATGATCTTACACTCCTGGGATGCTGGTGCACATTCTTGTCTAGAGCAATTGTATGGACAGATCATCCTTCCAGCTTTAGGATGCTCATAGTAAGGCTCATAGTAAGGCTTGGTGTTTAACATAAATAGACCCACCACCTATTATTGCTTTATCACAGGATATATGAGGCTGAGGGAATATCTATTAGCAGCGCTCAAGCCCTTCCTTACAGTGAGTGGCATGCATAAGGGCAAGGGAATCTTCAACAACTTTTATGAACAATATTAACAACCTTTGAAAGCAACTTTTGAGGGCAAGTTATTTTTGTTCAGGAAGAAAAAGCAAACATTAGTGGTGAAAGGAATGCAAACCACAGCTTGCCTATTTAAAGCAATAAAAGTAGGGGACAAAATTATACAGGCAAAGGAGTTCTTTAGTTTCCCCAGCCATGAATTCTGGTTAAAAAGTACATACAAACCATTAAGATAGTCAATAGCATTTCCTCACCTTTGTAATGTGTTTCTTATTCTTTAGAGTACTTCTTTAAGAAAAACAATTCTAAAAAGAAAGCAATGTCACACCTTCAACTTGCCATTTTAGTTGATATGTTTGTATTTATATTATATTTATATTCTGTTGAGAAAACCTCAAGAGATTTTCTGTTTTTTATCTGTTTTCTCTTTAGCGGTAGTCAGTTCTACCCAGACATGGAGGGGGAGAATAATTGTAATTTTTCCAAGCAAGTTCTCATTCATGTATTCAGTATGCAATAAGATTTGTCATATACTGGCTCTCTGATAGTTGGAGATAAGAAAATAGAGAGCTTGCCCCTAAGGGAAAAATACACATATACCCCAGTATGTGTATTTGGATTGAAAGTGATTTGTGAAGAGAGAGGTAACATGTTTGGGGTTCAGAAGGAGAAGTGGCTGTTCCTCCTGTGTCTGCTCAGCTGGAGGTGCCTGCGCACCTGAAGAGCAGGAGAGTGCACGTGAGCACTAGAGGTAGATTTAAATCAGGTCCCTGGTAGCCTTGGATAAAAAGCTAAGGATTTATGACTTTATTTTGAAGGCATAGATAAAAAAAACCAAAGTTTTTGAGCAGGGTAATAGCATGATTATCTGACTTATAAATAGACTCTGAAATTTGGAATTTCAGTTTTGAGACTGAACTTAAAAACGTAATTAATTGTATGGGTGACTTTAAGGATGACTTAGACCTGTTCAAAAGAAATAGTAATCTTGGCTTGCCCTCCTGCTAATGTCGTATTTGCTGCTTTCTCATCTCTATTTAGTGTGAAGAACTATGCACACAGGAAAGTTGAATTGTTTCATGATTCACCTCTGTGGCTGAGGTAGCCTTATACACTTAAAACATCTTGAGGAAGTTTCTAATAAAATACCAAGAGAGAAATTTCACGTGACTGAAAGGGAGAAACTGACCACCCTGTCTGCAGATGTTTTTTTCCTAAAAGAAAGGGCCCAAAGTAGAACACAGTCACACGCTGTAGCAACCAGGAGGGATGACTGTAACTGTCCCTGAGGAGGGTAGGAGGCTGCAGTGCACCAAGCGCTGGTGGTCTCAGTTCAAGTCTGGATATTGCCCCTAATTTGCTGTGTGATCTTGAACAAGTCCCTTTTCTTCTCTGGGCTTGAGTCTCCTTATCTGTCACCTGAAAGTTTAGGCTACATAGAGTCTAATGTTCCTCTGAGCATGGACATTCTGTGGGTTTATGGGCCTGCACAAGGCTGCAGGGAGCTCTGGCATGGCACTTCTGATGATCCCCGTTTCTCTTTTCTCTCATTGGTGCTGAGAGAGGCAACTCAATAGGATGCACTTTTGTTCAGACTTGAAGCCAGGTCCTGAAACCTGAGTTCCAGTTCTGGCGTTGCTGTTGATTAGCAGTGTGAGCTTGGACAAGTTACTGAACCTCTTTGAGCCTCAGTTGCCTTTTTCTGAAAAATCGATAAATTAATATGTCAATGTCCTCCAGTCAAAGACTCTCCTTTTTGGCCAAGGGAGACAGAGTCGAGCTCCACAATGTTAATCTTTGACACACAGATGTTGCCTGCCCCTTGCTGAGTTTTGCTGATCAGGATAAGGAGGGTGTTCAGAGAATGTAGTGTATAGTTGGACTAAGGGTCAGTGTTCATCAGGTTCTTTTGTTGTGAGATGAATTGTTAGCCTCTGTGACTTAATGGTTGCACAGTAGCATCTAAGATCCTGAGTAGAATATATCAACCAATTGCAACAGAGGCAATCATTAAAAATGAAAGGATGAATAGTTCTTGTAACAGGCCTCAAAGCCAAGGGGCCTAGGTTAAAAACTCAATGAAAACATGTTCTAGAATCCAAATGACTTTTTCTTTACCTATTCACACATTCCCCACTCATCTTGTAGAACTGACATAGGGGTAACATCTTGCTACCCAAGGAATATAAAATTTTCCTTGATTACCTAAGAAGAAATTCGGGGCTATGTGATTATTCATGTTGAGTCAACTCTGGCTAATGAAGGGTAAACTGATCTTCTGGATTTCTAAAGCAGAAGTACCTAGCATTTGTGATATCTGTTAGGGTCAGAGACAAGTCTGGATTACCTTTCTCAGTGCATTCATCCCTTCTGTAGGAACCATGTGCGGCTTCCCAAGTATGCAATGAGTGCTCTGTGCTTGCATCTCTTGGAGGTTTCTGAGTATACTTTCTAAGAAAACTTGATCCAGTGGTGGGGTGGTGATACATAGGGTAAGTTAGTATGCTGGCAGATGGGTGTAAGCCTGATGTCCACATAACAGCTAATCCCTTGTGGGGTGCTTGAGCACAAGAGGGGTGAGCCAACGTGTTGCCCCTCGAGATGGGCAGGTTCTCTGAGTAGAGCCAAATAGTTCCTGCAGAGCAAGAGCATACTAACTCATGTAGCTAGAGGAGCCCGAGTATTAGTTCCCATTCCCAGTGGGCTAGGTTTTGTTGATATGGTTGTAATAACCTCAGCAGAAACATCTTGTTGAAGTGAGGCCAAGGTTCAATCTTTAAAGACTCAAATTTGGGATCATGTCAGGGAAACTTAAGAACCAGAGGGACCTGTAGAAGGAAATCTACCTTCTTAAATATTAAAGAAGGATTATTTTGTCAAGAATCAGTTAAATTATAGCTACTAGCTAAGACAGAAGGAAAACACAAAGAATTTTCTTAAGTGGTAGAAGACTGTAGGGAGTCAAAAGAGGAGTTAGGTAAGGGAGCGCATAGTGAGAAAAGAGATCTGGTAACAACAAGCAGCAGATAACATGCTCATGAAGTAGAATCCTGAGGCCCCGGGCACATCCCCAACCAAACATTTTCATGACTCTTTTTGTTGACTGTAACTTCATCTATCTATCTATTTATATAAAAGCCTAAGTGACCAGCTGACTGGCTGGTAGCTATGACATGTACTGACCAGGGGACAGGTGCTCAACACTGGAGTAGAAACCATAGGCATGGAAACATGGAACAGACTGATGAACCTCAGAGGGAAGGGGAGGGGGGACTGGAAGAGATTAACCAAAGATCTTCTATGCATAGTAGAGGCCCGGTGGGTGCACTGGGGTCCCTCAGCCTGGTCTGTGCCCTCTTGCAATCCAGGACCCCTCAGGGGATGTCAGAGAGCTGGTTTTAGCCTGATCCCTGTAGGCTTGGCTGAGGGTCCCCACCAGTGCATGAATCCATGCACTGGACCTCTAGTGTATAATTTTATTTTTAAACATTTTATGAAAACAGCATAGCCTATATCATAAAGCCAATATAGAAAACTTAGGAAGTTTGAATCATGAGAACTTTAACCATGGCCTTGATCAAAACAAAAGATTGTACTGACATTCTTTGGTTTTGGTAAAATAAAATTTAGAGATTCTGAATCAAACCTAAGACTCTCTACCTTGGAGCTAAAGCCTTTTCTTATTATCTCAGAAATGAAATTTTTTTTAAAAAAAAAACAAAAAAACTTTTTGTGTTCACAAACAGAAACACAATTGAATAACTTCCTTTTCAGGCATTTTTGAGAGTTTATCTTGAGTCTAGATATTCCTAGAATGTATACCCAACAATTGAATGATGTTTTTGATCAGTTGCCTTTACAGTTTTCTAAGAGATGGGAAAATAGATGAATAAAAGCAAAAATAGAGGGAGCTGGCTTCCAATAGGTATGAAATTATCACCATAAGGTTAATGTTCCTTCTGCAAAGTGAGGTTAAAAAAAAGGTTAGTTATAGAAAAATAGATTTTACATGTATACTGGAAAGATACTGTTTTAGACAATAGTTTGGGTTCCTGACAGTTTTATCAAGCTGTATGATAAAAAGCTAGCACTTTCTAATCCCCTGGGTGTGGAAACAAAGAAGAAGTGTTATATCTTTTGCATTAAACGAAATCATCTCTTTTAGTTAAGGCCAGCTTTTTGTGAGGATTTCTTCACTCTTTGTACATTACCTCTGAAATTTAACAATCTAGTTCATGTCAAAATTCCCCCAAGTGGCCATTGCAATTCCAAATTGTCTCTTAAATTGTGTTAGAGAAATAAGGAGACAAGTTAACAGGATAGCAGCGGATGTTTGGCCCAGAGAGTGTGGTTTTAGATTAAGAAGACCCTCAAGGGAGCAAGAATAGTGTATACGTTGTGTCTCTGGAGCACAGTCAAAAGCCAAAGGCTGATTGTCACCAGTTGGTCTGGCTAAAAGCCCTCCAGAGTCCAGGCAGACAGAACTTTAAAGAAAGCAGTTCCCTGGGACAACACAAACACAAGGCTGGGGAAGAAGTTGTTCTGAGGTTTTGAAATGGTGACCTGGGTTAAAGTTTGTCCCAAAGGATGCTGATCTGAAATCTGAATTCCTTTTCCCCAGTGACCAGCACAAGGATGGACATCTTGGACCTATGTGTGCTGTTCCTATCAAGTTTTCCACCTGAAGACCATGCTTAAGACATTAGACAGATAAAAGAGCAGTTATTAGAAGGCTAGACAACAGTTAACTAGGGAGCAACAATCCATATCTAAGAAGATAACCATGAAGTCCATTAGCACATTATTCCTAGGAAAACAAAATAAGCACAAAGCCAAAGGGCCATAAGGAAATATTGGAAAATTTATCCTGAGCTTACCTCCTAGCAATACCTCCTAGGATGTCCCAAACAGGCAATGATTCAAAAAGTTTCATATTGGAGGTGAGGGTCTCTTGGTTCAAGGAAGAGAGGGTTTCTGCTGACTCTCAGTGGAACATTTCTGCCAATATCCTCCAAGTAAAAACCAAAAATAACATACCTGTAGTCAAAGTTGGGTTTGTGAATTTATTGCAAGAAAGGAGAACACACACCAGTAGCAAGAGTGTTAGAAAGAACTTAAGGGGTTTGAGCTTGTTTAGAAAGGCGAAGATTTCCACTGTGTTCAATATTATCAGTAAGGAGGTGTAAGTCTATGACTGTGCAACTTAATCATTCTGATTTAGAAGGTGGGAAGAATGGAATTGGGCTGAAGGTGTGATTAGTAAAGAAGCAACAGTCACTTGCATTAGGTAGGATGGGGAGATGCTTGATATTTTTGTGATTTGCACACTGGTCTCATTTTTATCTGATTACGAAATGGTCTTGTTTTTTGTCTCCCTTGTGTCCACAGAGTGACTATGTCTGATGTTGGAGTTCTGTGAGATTATGTCCAACAGAATGCCATGACCTAGTGCCCAAGCCAGCTCCTGCCAGTGGAGGCCCAGTTTTGAGCATTATGCCAGTTTCTGAATGTCAGGGCTGCTCTTCTCTTTCTTATATTTACCAATTCTCCTGTACTGCTGAAGGGCTCAAAATAGAGCGTGGTTACACAAGCATTTGTAACAACACACAGCAAAATGGAAAAGAAGTGAATAATTCTTATATTGATGTTTTTCTTATCCGAAACCTATTTCATCCAGAAACCTTGGCCATTGTGAAAACAGCCAAGAAATTGGAAGCAAGCAACCAACACTTCTGAGCACCTGAAATAAAAGTCCCCAAATGCTGCACACTTTACAAGAACTCGGTTTTACACAAGTTCCATCTACTCCCTTTTGCACACATTTCTAATACATGTTGTTATCATACTCACAGAAGATGAAAATGCAGGGGAGGAGATGAAAGGGTGTGGAAGCAGGAGCAGGAGGAGTAGCAATGGGTCCTGAGACACAGATGGACCTTGAATACTTTGGGTTAAATGAAAGACTGTGGTCCTGATAACAAGGACCACAGAGTGTTTGATTCCATTTCTAAACATATTCAGAATAGGCAACTCCAGAGAGACGGGAGTTAGATTAGTGGTTGCTGGGGGCTGGGGGGTGGGAGGTGAGTGGGGAGTGACAATTAATGGATGTGGGACTTCTTTTAAAGGCGTGATGAAAATGTTTAGTGTTAGATAGTGGTGATAGTTGCACAACTTTGTGAATATAATAAAAAACACCTAACAGGGTAAATTTTATGATGTGTGAACTATCTAATCTAATAAAAGAGTAATATGCAAATTAACCCTCACTCCGTTACACCCCCAAGCCATACTCACCAGCTATGACCACCAGCCAATCAGGAGCAAATATGCAAATTAACTAAGATGGCGGTGGCCACAGAGCTGGAGTTGCCCTGGGCAATGGAGGAAGCCAGGGTGCTGCAGGCCCTGAGCTCTACTCAAGGCTACAAAGTTTCAATTATAGAAGATGAACAAACCCCAGATACCTGCGGGGCTGGGACCTTGGGTTGCAGGGGCAACCCAGGCTTTGAGTGGGGGACCAAGGTAACAAAGTTTCAATTATAGAAGTTAAATAAATCCCAGATACCTGCTTCCAGCCAGGCACCCTAGTAGGAACCCAAACCCTGAAGGGGCTGTGGGCAGTCTGAAACGGCCCTCTGCCCCTCACCCAGGCTGGTGAGGCACACTAGCAGGTGGACATCCCCCAAGGGTCCCCAGACTGTGAGAGGGCACAAGCTGGGCTGAGGGACATCCCCCTCCCCCCGCCTGAGTGCACAAGCTTTTGTGCACTGAGCCTCTAGTATGTTAACAAAAAACATTAAAAGAAAACCTGATAGCAAGAGAGGCTTCAGGTACTGAAGCTGCAAGCTCTGCCTGCTTCTCCTGTGCAACCTGTGGGTTTTCTCTGGCACAGCCCATGCATGTGCAGGCGTCCCTCCTGCCACCTGCTGCCCTAGGTGCTGAGGGGCACAGATCACTAAGACATGGTCCCTGCACCCTGGAGGTTTTACCTCAACACAGCAACGGGCATTCAAACTAACGACCCCACGTGAGTCATCAAAAAAAGATCACTTTATTTTCAAAGTGCTTAGTTTAAGAAGGCAGAGGAGTGGGTTATAGACAATACATTTGTAAAAAAAAAAAATTCTTTCAAAATTGCAACTTTTAAAATAAATATTAAAACCTCTGGTGTCAAATTTAAATCAGTTAGAAAGATGATGTCTGTGGGATGGCTCCTTTCAAGGGAAGCCAGAGGATGAGATGCTGTCATCTCCGTGGAAAGGCAAACATCCCATAGATCTCAGTAGCCCCGAGAGAGGCTGACTGGAGGATTTCAAATCCTCCAGTCTCCTGGGTATCTGGGATCTCACAGTGAGGGCACCAGTTGTACTAACTGGTTATTTCTGCAAAACACTCAAAGTGCCTTTTGCTCAGAGGGCTAAGAACAGCATTAAACCTGCAGGAGAAGGAAAGGGGATGCATGGGAGACGGTTTGTGTTTGGGAGCAGCTCAGGGGAGGCCTGACTCAGTCTGCCCCCTTTCACTGGGCTCTTTGCCATTTTGTTTTCCTCAATGAGTGGGAGTGTATGTGCCTCACCTCCACGGTGTGGCTGGGAAACCATTGATGGAATGGATGTGCCCACGGGTTTTCTGGGTGGAGGAGCTTTGGGGCAGGTGTGAAGTGAGCACCCACCTAGAATGCTATCTCAGCATGCAGGAACTATGCACGGTGTGAATCACTGCCTCTGGTGGACAGCTGTGCCCAAGGCTGGCTTAAAAGGAGAGGAGAACCAAAGCCCCTTTTCAGCGGAACATCAACCTGGTGATTTGTGATAAGCTCCTTCAGTCGAGATCACCGTTTCCTACTCAAGGGACCCTAAATTCCGACTTGCCACAAGCTTTGGAACACAGAGCCCATTTTAAAAATAAACAGGAGGTTTTTAAAGACGTGAGTTCAGACCTGCTACTGAAAAAGATATAAAGGGAAGGCCTCTGCTTTTGTGTAGTGGTTTTCCATTGGGGCCATATTTGGTGAAGTCCAGGGTTTGAAAATGAAGGGATGGTGACCCGTGTCGTGAGCTCTGGGAGACTAGAACTAAGCTGAGTTGGGGTTGGGGAGGGAAGGAATGATGGTTTCTTCATGGAGAAGCAAGTGGCAGTGATGAAGGTACTGGGGAGTGTTTAAATGTTTGCACTATTGGATACAGAGCCAAATCCTCAACTCAGGGCTCCACTTGGGTTCCCACTTTCTGCTGTGCTTTTGGAAGGAATGAGGACATAATGGAGTGAAAAATTTATCAAAAGGAGTCTGAGAATGGTGACTCGCCCATGCCCCCTGCCCTCTTCTATCCTCTACTTGTAAACTCCTAGACGTTTTAAGAGCCCAAAGACCATCTTGGGTTGCTTTTAGTAATAATGATTTATTGTAAGAATATTTCTGGAAATTGGGACTCCAAAGCCTCCAGGTTTCATGAACACTGAATATAGATTGGCTTCTAGGAGCTTGGAACAGGATTCTGGATCTGCAGCAGCTCCAGAGGGCTGGCCATCTTTGCTCTGCAGCAGGAGGAGGCTCCTCAGTCATACCTGTTGGCTCTCCACTCCTTTGTCGCTGCCTCTACTGATCCTGCTGCTCTCTGCCAACACGTGGTTTCTGCTTATTCATGGCCTCTTGTTACTTGTAGATTCTCTTTGTGTCTTTTAGCTTCTGATCACATTGCCAGCTTCCTTTTACCTCACATTCAAATTTCTTGGGAGAACTTGATTAGACACATTGTCACCATGGCCCATGTCAGCCACTTCATGCTAGACCACCTCGTGGGCCACTGGCTGGTCAATCAGTGGACTGTACTTAGTCCAATGCCCATTCCTGACCCATTCAGCTGTGGCTGGGATAACAGGATAATAAATGACAGCCTCCTTTCCTATGTGGAAGGGGCCTGTTTGTGTTGGTGGTAAGGTGTGTGTGTGTGTGTAGGGCAGGGGGAATGTTGAATGAGGGGACAGCACATCTCCTAAGATTTGGCCTATCTGAATGAGCAGGGCGTGATGGTGGAGGGGAAAGTCCTTTGAAAAGATTCCAAAGGTTTCCACAGTGTGCATGGAAGATACTCCAATGCCCTTAGTATTATTTCTTGAGTCAGATCTCCCTATCAGGATGCAGAGAGTGGTAAGCTTGGAAGGTACTGCCTCGTTCCTCCTCTCTCTCTTCCTTTTATTGGTTCTGTAAGTGAGAACAAGAAATGATGACTGGAAAGGAGCTCTTTCTGGCCACAGGAGATGACCTGCAGATTGCCGTCATCATGGGTTCCACTGAACCTGTTTACCTGACACCTCAGCTCATCTGCACTGTTTCCCTTTTATGCTAAACTTCACCTTTCTAAATTTTGAAGGAGCATTTCAAGCCTGGCAAGTGCTGGGGTGTTTATAAATATATAAATGAATTTTTCATTAGCCCTTCAAGGAAAGCTAGAAGAAGGTCAAGGTGCTTTAGTAGAAGAAAGGCCTAACTTTGGATCCTGGTTCTGCCACTTGCAAGCTGTGTGACATCTTGGACAAGTTACTCAACTTCTCTGAGCCTCCCTTTCTTTAAGGTTAGGATAAAGTCCACTTCAAAGTTCTTTGGGAAGTTTAAGTGACCACCTATCTCCTAGCACAGGGTTTGACACAGAGTGCTCGAATTTTGAGAGCTGTAATTATTGGGCTGGCTCAAGGGGACCGTGGAACAGAAGCAGCTCATTCACCATGAGCTGCATGGATGCGCAGGCCCATTGGGAAATACCTGCTTGACTGTGATTATAAAAAGGAGACATGAAAGGCAACACCCATACCCCAGCTGTTTGTCTCATCTCCACCTGCATCAGTTAGTGAGGCTGCCAGGTGGGGACTAAAGTACCAGTTCTAACCAGGGCTAAGTAACAAGTCTGGCAGGCACACTGTAAACCAGGAGAAGGGCCTTGGGAAAGAGCTGGGGAAGACCAGGATCCAGTACAAGGGTCATGCAACCAGCAGGGCCAAAATCTACACAGGGCAAATGAAGGCTTGGAGTCAGAGACCAAATGTGTGTGAGTCAGTTTAGAGGCAAAGGCCAAAAGCCAAAATCCAGCCAGACCCAAGAACAGGAAGCTCCGAGATGGGAAGGGGAGGACTGGTGAGGCTGGAGGGTGACCTCTGACTGGAGTCTGAGAGCATCTCCCTCATGTGTGTGCCTCACCATCTTAAAGATGCAGCTCTGGAGTCCAAGGGGTGCCAGCTGTTGTCAAGCAGGCTTTTATGGTCAGAGTCTGCGATGCAGTGCAGAGGGGAGGTGTGAAAGAGAGGTTCTAGGCAGGAAAGGCACTAGGTTCCCAGAGAGGCTCTGGTGATGACACTGCTGAATGTGACGGTTGTGTATGTGCTGGTACAGACGATGCTGCCATAATTAAGAATCTCCTTCACTCCAGCCAAATCACCCTTTTCCTCCTCATTACCTAGCACCACTCTTCTTATAGCTGGTATGCTCGTGTCTCTTCCATCCCAACCCTTGTCTGTACAACACGCCTTCCAAGACTCCCAATGAGTGCCCTCTTGTCGTCACTCGCTTCTCTATGACTGGTCCTGTCAGCTCCTCCTGCAGTAGCTTTGTCCCATTGTCTGCCCATTTTGGCCATCAGAAGAGTTAATCTTGACTCAATCTGGCTGGACACATTCTTTGCTTCTGCTTGGGGTGTCTTGAGAGTTGCTGAAGTTCACAAAACCTCACGGATTTAGGCCAGCACAGGATTTCCAACCTGTGCTTTGTCCTTGGTGCTGCCCCCAGGCCTCTCTGGTCCCTGACCAGCCTCATGTTCTGCTCCCACAAATATGATGGCAAACAATTACCTGTTCCCTTAAGCACTCTCTTTCCTATCAACTGGGCTGTCTGCAACCCCATCTCCCAGCAACCTCACCTTCTACTTCAAGGTCAAAGTAAAGTTCAGTATGTGAGGGGGATCTTTCTCATGAGCTGTTTCTTCCAGCCTACTCTTCCTGGCAACACCCTTCCCATAACAAAGTAAGGGCTCTTCCTTTTGAGGAAAGCTAGTTCATCCCCACAGACCCTCCCCATTCCTGAGGGAGCTTATTCCACATATGGTCCTTTTCTCATTGCCTAAATCTTTGCCTCAGCACCAGCTGGGAGATAAATTTTTTTTTTTTACCATTAGCAATGAGACATGCTCCCTGGCTCTTTCAATAAAAGTTGCTGCAAACGTTGGTCGCTATGAAATTATGACCTTGTCACTGCTTCTCTTTACAGACAATGTTCTTGAAAATATTGTCTTCATTTATTGTCTCTGGCATCTCCTCCCATTCATGTCTTTACCCCCACAATCTGGCTTTCGCAGACTGCCCTTCCACATTCTGTGCATCCCCTTCAGCTGAAATCACTGCTGACCTCAAAGCCAAAATGGACTAGTTCTCAGTACTCCCATCCCTGGAAAGATCCTCAGTGGGATGCCCTTGACTCTTCTCCCTTGAGATGCTCTCCTGCCTTAACTTCCCTGACAGTGTTATCTCCTGGTTTTCCTTCTGTCTCTCTAACTGGCCTTTTTCAGGCTCCTTCCTGAGATCTTCTTCCTCTGTTCACTCTACTTAATGACTGGGATTTACCAGAGTTCTATTTTTTGCAATGCCCAACCACCATGCTCTCCTTGGGAGAGCTGATTCTCTTCAAGGCTCAAATGCTGCTCCTGGAATGGTTGCATAGTCAGGGGTCTTTTCTGGGGACCAGATTTGCTTAGCCTCCTTTCAATTGGGCCCCCCAAACTGAATTCCTTCCCTCACCTCCCAATCTGCTCTTTATTCTTGATTCCCTATCTTAGTAAATACTGTCTCCAGCCACTCAACTGGCTAATATAACCATTACATGAGACCCAACTCAATCCAACTGGTTGCTTCCTCTGCTCCTCCTCCTTACCTTTGGTGGTTCATTCTCCTTTATATCTTGACCCAACCTGTCACTGAGTTCCACCGATTCTACCTTCCTCTTATCTGCGGAGTTAGTACATCCTTCTCTTCATTTCCTTTGCCACAATTGTCCACCAGATCCCATGATCTTATGCTGGGATTTATGCAGTAGCCTCCTGCCTGCTCTCTTGGCCTTGTCTGTGGACCCTTGCCACGCATTCTCCACACACTCACCTGGATGAACTTCCCCAAATGAAAATATGCTCAGGCGATCCTTCTGCCTAAAATTCTTGAGGATTTCCCTGAAGTCTTCAAAATAAAGTTCAAGTTCCTTACCATGGGATGTCCAAGGCTTTTCACATCCCATGGCCCTTATGAGGATGACAAGTGGGACTTGAATAGACTTGTGTTCAGAATCTTTGCTGTGCAACGTTGAGTAAGTTACTCAACCTCTGTGAGCCTGTGTTCTTGTGTATGGAATGAGGGTAATATGCCTACTTCTTCTACAGAGTGCTGTGAAGATAAAATGAAGTAATGTATACATGTCTTTGTTTTTGTATTTGCCTTTTTATCCCTAGCAAAGCACCTTGCTCATTATAGGCACGTAGCAAATGGGACCCACTGTCTCCTGTCCTAGCTCAACCCCCACTGCCTCTTGTCGGTCAGCTTTCACCTGATGCATGCCCTCTGCTCCAGCACACCTGAGCTGCTATCCTCTCCAGAAGATGCCACAGTTCCTTATCACCACTCTGTTCATACCTCCTTCAGGCCGGAGTTCACCTCTGCATCCATCCCTGTGCCTTCCTCCTCTGATTCCTCATAACTTCTGAGAGTTCTTAGGAAGTATCTGTTGGAAGTTTCTCAAGTACTCTGAGACTAGTTGCTACATCTAATGTTTTCAGAACAGTCTTTTCACACTCCCATCAAGGCCTTCACTTTGTCGTGTTGTAGTTACCTCCTCTCTCAAGTGTTCTTCCCTTTTCAAGGCATCTCCTCAAGGGCAGTGGTCATAGCTTATCTTTATCCCTGGGACCTAGCTCAGGACCTCAGGCATGCCAGGCTGTCAATAAACATTTGCTGAATGAACAAATTTAAACATGAAATTCTATCCAGGTGATAATCAAATTCTTCCTCTCATTATTTGTTTACAACACTTTTATCTATTTTTCTGTTTCTCTGGAAAGTAGGGACTGTCGGCCTATCAGATTAAAAGCTCTTTAAGGGTAAGGTCCCTGGAAGAGTGGTGCCATCTGGAATTAGCATGCAGGTAACTCTCATCACATATGGATGATCCCCTGCCTTCCTTGACAGAAGGAAAATTCAATGCAAGAAGATTGGGTCCTTATCTTACTTTGAGTAAATCAATCCTAGTGGCCCTGGAGGGTTCTGAGCTATCTCTGAGGTTCTGGGGCAATGGTGGTCAATGAGAGGTAGTACTGGGGGCAGGGGATAGAGGAAATTTGTGATGGGAGGTACAGAGCAAAGTCCTGGAGGAAATGCATGGTTTTTTATTCTGGTTGTCTGGGAGAATTTCGGACATTTGTCTCAGGGGACTGTCAGGCAAGCTTAACTGTCAAAGTGGTTTTAGCTTGTGTTTTAAAGTCGATTTTCAGGCAAGTCAGAGCGTCTCTGAATTTTCTATGTGGTCAAAGGTGAACCTTCTTGTTTTTAGTTAAAGGGATCCCTGGGGGTTTCTTCTGCTTGAGGACTGGGGTTGAGCTGGATTGTCAGCCTTCCACCCTGCAGAATACTGTCATCTCCTGCATTGTCGAACAGAATGGGGTATTTGTTGCTTTTGATCTCTAACAGAATGGGAGATAAACTGCAAGCAATCTGCACACCCCACCCCCATTTGTTGTCCTGCGAGAGTCTACGCAGGGATTCTTTCTTCGGACCACACTAGGAAGACCAGCAGCTGGGCTCTGGACTGCTGATTCCCAGGGAGGGCAAGGCACTGGCTGCTACTGTGCTCACCTTCCTGGAGCCTGGCACCCCAGAACACTCTTGTTTGTTATGCTCACGCTCTTCCACACATGTGGCAATATAGTAAGGGGCTGAAGTGTGACTAATTTTGGGCCTTAAGTTCTCTTTTTAGACATCATTTTCCATGTCAGAGCTTTTAAAGTTGAATTTCTGATAATCTGCTAAGAAATGGGGTTAGGCTGGATGCTCAGCAGAGCTTTAGGAGTCATGTAATTTGTCTACCAAGAATCCAGGCATCTTTATAGAGGGAAGAGCTCATTTGGGTAACTGGTCCTCGAACTGACTTTAATAAAAATTCCTTTATCCTCCCTCCCAACACTGAGTTTCCAGTGCAGAGGCCACAACATTTTCTGCCCTATTGGGAGCCAAGCAATTTGAAGAGGGTTTCAGCTGTAAGCGGGGGTGGTTTATGTGAGGTTCGCAGCGCAGGAGGAAACTTAGTCAGAGAATCAGGAAGATTGAAGGAAGGGAATTTATTCTGCGCTCTCCAGCCTAAGTCCAGAGGCCCTGAGGAGGGGCCACTGGAGTCGTGCAGTGGGGGAGTAAGGGGCATTTTTTATACAGCTGTTCAGTGAGGGCAGGGGAGCATGAGTTGTGGGTGTTCCCGCCCAGGGGTCTTCAGGTTTACAGGAAGGCTGTGGGAGTTCCCCCGAGGGGGGTCTTCACAGCTTCCAGGTTGTCGCCATCTGTCTGGTAGCTGACCTGTTAAGGAATTTTAGGGAAGGCCATATCTGCAACACCATCTGTCTCGTGGAGGCATGTAACAGCCTTGGACACCCCCTCCCCCCCCAGCCTAACAGTTTAGGTTAAACACACATCAGCACTTCTTGCTAGGAGTCAGGGTATTTGGGAATGAGGGAGGTTGAAGCTGTTCCTGTCTTCAAAAATCTTCCTGTCATCTGTACAGAGTAATAGGAAGATGAGCCTGTTGGGTGATGGGGGACTAAGCTGGCTGGTCTCAGATAGACCATTTCTTTCAAGGTTGTGCTATTGGCAGGTATATGAACAGTGAACCAGAGAAGTGCCTGAGAGTTGGTTTGCATTTATATGGAAAGTCCACAAGGCTTGATGAATGTAAATAAGAGCCTCATCCCTATCTTCTCAGTACCTGTGTCCTCTCTCTTCCTCTCCCATTGATCTTGGGGCAAGAGTTTTGTGAATGCTATGCAGGGAAGCCATAAGATGGGGCACACTGATTGAGTTCCTGCACAAAGGCCTTCTCAGGCAGAGTCTTTCCTGGCTGGGCTGATAGGAATAGTCAGGGCAGGATGCCTTCCCTGGAGCTCTCTCCTTTCTGTCTCTCAAGTGGTCTGCAGCTGTTTGCCCATTCTGAGCATGAGCCTCTACATATGCAGCCAGGATTGTGAGCTAAATAGGCACTGGGCTTTAAGTCTGTCCATTTGGTGAATGGTGGAGGGAGGAGGCCCCCTCAGGAATTGGGCCCACCAGGCTCTGGTCTTCAAGAAATCAGGCAGCAAGTTTAAGAGAATCACCCCTTGTATCACCCCTGCCCCCTGCCCCCCAGGAACTTACATTTGTAGGGTTAGCCTGGAGTGTGGTTGACTATAGGTGAGAACTACTTTTCTTATGGTAATGCTGGAAATGATGACAGGCTAAAGAATGGGTGTTAATGAGAACTGTGGAGCTGCAGTGCCTATTTGCAAGGCTTCCTAGCTGTTAAAAAAAAACAACAACAAACTGCTTTCTAATCTTTCTCTAGAACACAGTGAATGTACAAAGAAAAGTTAGAGAAAGGCATCAGAAGTAAGATGTGTTCCTTCCTTCATTCATTTATTCATTCAACTTATATGTGCTCAGCACCGGGCTAACTTTAATGGGAAAAACAAGACAAAATAATAAGACCTCTTGGAGCTTACAATTGAGAATTGAGATGTCTGGCCAGAACATACCTAAGCACCTGTGCAACAAAATGACAGAGGTGGCTTGAGTTTTTTATTCATCTTGGTTTGGACATGGGATGCCCCATGTGCCTAGATTTCCCTTCAGTGGATATTCTTACAGCCTTTTAAGTTCTAAAATACTTTATGTAAATGCTTTTGATGGAGATCTTTGAAAGGATATCCTCCTCTGCCTTAGGAAACAGTACTCACAGAGCACAGTCTTTTGAATGGTTTGGTCCTAACTTGACCTTTCCTTGAATATCCCCCAACCTTTTCTAGTGGCTGGTGCTTCTCTCTTCCAAACCATTTCTCATCATGCCAAGTTCTAGCTGTTCTTGCTGCCACTGTAGCCTATTTGGCTCTAACCACAACAAATTGAAGGGCAACTGGAGGGACAAGAGAATTGTTTTTAATGAGCAAGTTTAACTTTGTATTTAACTTAAGGATAATATAATAAACCAGTTTTGTGGTTGTAGTATTGTGTGGATAATTGATGACTATTCTCCTTTTCCAAGGGTGTTTTCCTTCCCTTAAGCTGTATTTTGCATAATCACAGTTATTGGGTGTAACTTTTGTCTAAGTAAGACAAAACTCTCTAAGATGTGGTTTCAAAGTGAGTGACACCATCTATAATGCTATAAGAGTTTATGGAACAACATTCCCAATGGCTGGGAAGCCCCAGGAAAGGTTTTATGGAGGTAAAAGTTAGCAAGACCTTGTACCAAGTACCAGGGCTTGATGAGTTGAGGGGAAGTGGCTACATTATTGATAAATTCTCCAGTGGTATCAATATCTTCATGATCTATTTACATAACTCTTCATGAGGTTATGTGTGATGTCCCATCACCCACCCTGCCAGCCCAGGCAGGAATTTGTTCTACAGAATCTTGGCTGGGGCCCCTCTAAATTCTGTAGGAAGCCAATGTGTTTGATGGCTGCAATTGTTTCCCAGATTATGAGTGTGAATTGCAGGGCAGAAACTTGTACTCTGATGACATAAAATGAGAGAGTGTCACTAAACTTTTATGTGTACTTCAAAGACAGAGTAGAAAAACATTGGTTTCTTATCCTTCTGTGCTATCAGAGAACTATCCCCTTCTCTTGAATCCAAATTTACTAATACTTCAGAAGGGTTACAAAGTTGCATTATGAAATCAGGAGAAACCATGTGGATATTTGTTATTAATTAAAAACATTAAGATCTTTTTCAATTTACCAATCTTTGGAAATTAGGGGAAGGCAAGGGAGGCCATACAACTGGGGCCAAAGATCTTACTATCTGATCCCAAGCTCTGCATTCACTTAAAATGGGAGGGGGTGGGACATGTTGAGATTACTATGTCAATGAATTAACAATTATTTTTCAAATGTAAAATATTTAAAAATAAAACATACACTAACAGTAGGCACCTTCCCTCACTTATAATGGATAGGCCAAAGTAAAACCTGCCCCACAGTACACTCACTCTTTCCCTCTGTTGACCGGATTAACAAGGACTTTATGATACAAAAATAAATATGTACCCAGAATTCACCAAAAATGTGTGTAAAACTAATACTGTGAAAAAAGGTACTGATTGCAGTAAACAAAAGTACACACCAAAGGAAATTTTAAAAGAGCAGGATTTTTCTGGAGCTTTTGGAATAAGAACAGGCTTCAGATTTGTAAAAAATCAACTAGGAATCTTAGAAACTTAAAATGTTCTCTCCTGCCCCCCCCCAAAAAAAAATATTAAAACCAACAAATGGGTAAGCCTACAGAGTGGACATAATTGAAGAATAAATTAGTGAACTAGAAGATGAAACAGGAAATCTTTTAAGTATATGATCACATGATGGAAATATGGAAAGAAAAGTTGAGTCATGGAGAACATATTCAGATATTCCAGCATCTGTCTACATGACATTTCAGAAGGATAGAATAGATGAAATGAAGAGAAGAAAATAAAAACAAAACAAAACAGAAAATTTGCAAGAAGATGGACAAGAAACAGCATAAGACAAAAATCCCAAGATTAAATAAGATAATCAAGTGCAAAATAAGATGAAAGAGAAAAGACCTACAACTAGATACATCATAATCCTCCTATATAATAAAGAGGTAATATGAAAATTGACTGTCACACCCTCACACAAAGATGGTTGCCCTCTTGTGGTCACAAGATGGCCACCACAAGATGGTTGGCAGGGGAGGGCAGTTTGGAGCAAATAGGCTAGCAGGGGAGGGCAGTTGGGGGCGACTGGGCCAGCAGGAGAAGGCAGTTGGGGGCAATAGGGCCAGCAGGGGAGCAGTTAGGCATCAATCAGGTTGGCAAGGGAGTGGTAAGGAGGCAATCAGGCAGGCAGGTAGGTGAGTGGTTGGCAGCCAGCAGTCCTGGATAGTAAGAGGGATGATTCCTGTGGGATCGGGCCTAAACCAGTAGTTGGACATCCCCCAAGGGGTCCCAGATTGGAGAAGGGTGTAGGATGGGCTGAGGGACAACTCCCCCTCCCACCCCCAGTGCATGAATTTCGTGCACTGGACCTCTGGTAATAAAATAAAACTGCTTAAGAGGAAATAAAGAAAAAAAATTCTAGAGAGAAGGGAAAAAGAAAAAAGATAACCTAAAAAAGAAGAGAGCGACAACATATCTTTCACAGCAATATTAGATATGAAAAGGCAGTGGAACTGTATTCACAAATCAGTGGGACTGGGGAAGATATTGAACTTGGACTTGTATGCCCAGTTAAACTGCCATTCAAATGTGAAGGTGAAAAAGTCATTTTGGACATTCTGGATTCCAAGAGTTTACCATCTTCACTTTAAAAAATGACTAGAGGTCATAAAAAAGCAAAATGAAAAAAATGGGAGTGAAGAACCTACTTTTTGCTAACTGCACATACTTCTGTCAAAAGTGGCACAAGGCAGTCTCAATTAGTTTGCTCTTAGTTGAAAAAGAGTGAACTTATCAGTCATCTCCCCAAGATGATTAATTGAACTGAAGCAATTGCCCGTAAAGAAGATCTTTTCATCTGGTGCTGCCCTGTGGGTTCGCTGTATTAAAATGTGGAATGGGCATGGCATGTTGACAATCTTCTCTCAATGCTCATCCAACACCTTTGTCTTCGGAGCCTAAAGAGTTTTGGTTATCTGGCTGGGGTTTCTACCACCCAATAAATCTTTGCTATCTCTTAATTCTCAAATCTATCCCATGAGTGCTCAGAGGGGATCAGGCTGGGAAAATTGTCTGACTCCTGAGACTGATGCTCTGGATTGCAGTAATCAGACCTCTTGACTTCTTCAGATTGGAGGCTGTACAATGGCAGGCCTAGATGGAACAGAAAATCAGTCATATGTCCCGCTAAGCAGAGGGAGACATGACCTGGCCTTTGGGAATTCTGCCCAGTGGCCTGGCACTTTGGGACAGGGGAAAGACTGGTTAGGAAGAGGCCCTGACAGCTTGGGAAGGTAGGAAACAAAAATTGTCATAGGAGGCTATAGGTACCAAAAGTCTGGGGAATCCACAAAGTGCTGCTTTAGGAAACCTCCTGGAGTGGGTCAGAGTCCGAGCTGGGGTACAACAGGTTCCTGCTGGGAAATGGTATGGATCTTTTGTATGAAGCTCTTCAAAAATCCATACGTTATTAAAGTACTAGTAATACCGCCCCTGCCGCCCCCCCCCCCCATCTCAATTTCTATTCTTTGCATAATCATGTTTGAGAAAACCATGAGGGGCTAATATTCCCAGCCCAAGTTTGTGTTTCCCTGGTAGCTTCTTCTGTGGAGGTTGGACCTAGCACTGTGTGGAGCAGAGCCCTTCTCGATCTTCCCTTCGCCTAGATGGACCTTCAACACATGGTTCTCCCCAGCTCTCTAGATCAGAGAGAGGCTGGAAACCAACCAAGCAGAATGGACTGTCTTCAGAAAACCCCCAGCAACCTGGCTAATATTTTTTAGTCCTTTTATTGTAATTTCATAGACTGTGCAATCTAGTAAGGGACACTTTTTAAAAATATATATTTTTATTTCAGAGAGCAAGGGAGAGATAGAAACATCAGTGATAAGAGATAATCATTGATTGGCTGTCTCTTGCCCGCCCCCTAGTGAGGATTGAGGCCACAACCCAGGCATGTGCCCTGACTGGGAAATAAACCGTGGCCTCCTGGTTCATGGATCAATGCTCAACCATTGATCCACACTGGCCAGGCAAGTACAGGACCATTGAAGCTATGTGTCCTGCCCCCTGATTCTATTTCCTCATACTAGTGTTCTCTTCACTTAAACAAAAAAGTACAAGAGGCAGCCACTGTAGCATCTTTTGGGAAGGCTTTCCTGAATTTTACTTGCTCTTGACCAAGGAAGGTGAAGTTGCTCCCCTGGAGATCCTCTGACCTTGGGGAAAGAATAGTCTGAGAATTCTCCCCACCCTCAAAGAGCATTGAATGCACATGGCCCTTTTTTACCCAGGAATAAAAAGACCTCTTGGTTCTTGAACCTGCTGTACAGAGTTTTTATATGGTACACATTGGTGTCAGGTTCAACCCTTAGATTTTCTAAGTCATGCTTCAGGCACTATATAACCATTGAAAAGCATCTGAGAAGAACTAGGGGAAAGCTATGGCAGAGAAAGGGTAAGAAGTAAAAAGGGGAAAGTGATAGAGGACCAACAGTTGTCGATGGCTGCCTTGCAAATCATTACTGGGAAGTACTAGCCCACAGATGCATTTCACCAGCATGCTCCTTCCATATGCAAGGATGATGGAAGAACCCTGGCCAGATATTTCTCCATAAGTTCCCAGCTGGAGAGACTTCTCTACAAGTCTGGCTTGAATGCAATATTTTAAGACAGATTTCTACCAGCAGATCATGAGCATTTGAGCTTCTCAAGAGGAGAAGGAGGAAGTAGTATTTAAAGTTGTTTTTTGTTTTTTGAGAAAAACGGCTTTGAAGATAAGTAGGGTTGGGTATTCTTGAAGATAGAAGGGTTGGGTACCTAAGCCCTCAGAGCACAAACTTCCCCAATACGTTTTGCTGCTCTTCCTAGTTTGTTCTGATTGGAGGCAATAGCTCTGAATGCCAACCACAGAGTTCACAATAATAGAATGAAACAGTTTAAAGTAACCCATGAATTCAGCTTTTTCAATTTCCTCACATTATAGAGAAAATGAAATACAAAGGACCGTAGGACAAGGGCTGACCATAGTCACCATCCTCTGTCTTGATACTCCCAGGTGCTCCCACCCTCCACCCCAGGTCTTTAGCAACTCATGGCAGAGCTGGAACTAGGATTTATACCTCCTGATTCCAGTTCAGTGTTTCCTGCCCTTAGAACTCCATGCTTTCTCTGCAGCCTGTAAGTCAGGGCACAGCTTAGCAGTAAGCAGAATGAAATACCACTGCAACATGATTTTAAAGAGTGCAGGGTGAACTTTCACCTCCAAATCTTGCTCCCACCAGCCTGGCACTGATGCTTGACCTTCCACCATTAGAGATTCATTCTTTTGTAATTTGGAGGTGAGGCAGGCTTCCAATGTGTCCTTTTGAGATGCAAGTACCTCTAGGAAGGCTACTGACAGCTGATAGCTGATAAACTGCAAGAACTATTTCTCCAAGAAAGTTGATAGCTGATGGTGGTGGTGGTATTCAGGAGAAGCCAAGGCAGAGATATTTTGGAACTTGTTGAAAAAGGAAGATAGAATTAAGAATGGGTTCACCCTCATGTGGACATCCTGTAAATGCTGCTACTACCTGCCTTGCTAAATAAGACAGAATATGACCCAGACATATTGGCAAAAAGTGCCCTTTATTAGGCATGAGCAAGTATTTCAGACTCCAAAGGGAAAGACACGTCTGCCCATGCCCTGCCACCAGAGGATGTCCCTCCCCCCTCTCCAATGCTTCCTATGTATGGACATTGAGACTTGGTGGAGTCAGGTCCCCTCAACTCTCCAAGGTTTCATTTGTATGAATTGACCTGCATGGGGCACTTTGGTCTATGGATGAAGGGAGGAGTTTGTCATAGCTTCTGAGTGGAAGACAGGGGAGGAAACAATAACAAAGAGGGTGATGAGTTATCTGCATTCTACACTGACACTGAGCTTTGCGCCCTTAGAGAGGACTGGAAGGATTAGAACTCGAAATGGAAAGGAGTGTTTCTCCAAGAGGCTCGATGGAAGTGAGAGCACTAGGATGGGTTTATTTGTTCAATATCTGGCAGTTGCTGGGTGTGCCTAGAGACAGCAGCCCTGGCATAACCATCAGCATCCTTGTGAAGGACATTGTCAGCATGGGCAATGTAAGGTCTGAAAGCAACCTCAAGGTTATTGAACATTGACTGAGGGGGTCAAAGATGAAAAAGAAGACTCAATGTGAGTGCATATGATGTGTCTTTACAAGATCTCCTAGACATCCTTGGGGAGGCCTTAACAGGGGGAGAGGTGATAAAGGATTCTCTGCCACAAGAGGGGCTGAGAAGAGAAGCTTTGGGCAATTGTTGTTTAGCGTGACACAGGCTGGGGTGGCCTGAGTGGAGCCCTTGACCTTGCTTAGAGAAAGTTCAGTGGCTCACTGATACAGTCTCCCTTCTTACCCACCCAACTTCGGCTGTGGTTCCACAGGACTGAGAAGTTTGCTCCAAACACAGTCTTTGAAGGTCAGAAGCAAGAACAGTCTCAGGGATCCCATTATCCAATCGGCAGAAAGAGGAGAGAAGCCCAGTCATTGTCTTAACTAACTTGAGATAAAGTGATGCACGAGGAAGAGGACAAGATTTGTTCAGAGCCTCCCTGTTGGAAGCCATGCCTTGAACCTTCCAGGGCCTGGTTTACGGGTCAAGAGGAAAGGACACAGGTGAAGATCTGCTTGAAAAAGAAAAGCCAGCTCTGCAGGCTGGGAAAGTCAGGGCATATATGCAAAGTTGTTCTGATATCATTGTCCCCTTCTTCCTCCACCACTTACTGCCAAATTGCTGCATCTTTCCTTCCTTCCTGTGATTAATCCCACAGCTGCCCAGGATGTATTAGGTTCTGATGTTATGTGGCAGCTTTGGCCACTGCATAAACTGAGTTTTCTGGAAGTTAAAAAAATATCAATGTCTTCCATACTGCATAAACAGTATGGAACCCAGAGTGACACTACTTAGAACAGTTACTAAACAGGTGGACAGAAAGAGCTTCAGCAATAATACAGGCTGACAGGTGCCATTTAGATGGTTAGCCTGTCTAGAGCCATTGCCAGGTTGACAGTTACTTTGGCCTCTGGAGGGGGGTGCACTTCCTATACCTGTAGTTGTGCCTGACAGTCTAAAGTAACAGCAGATGCAGTTTTGCTGAGCTAAGTGGGTCACATCCAACCATATGCCAAATGCTATTTTGCCCATTTACTGAGGTCTATGATGAGCCTGCTTCTGGGGTAAGCACTTTCCAGCAACCCTGAACAATGGTTTTACCAGACCCAACTCTTTCCACAGATAAGAAATTTTGAACTCAGAGAAATTAAGCCTTAAGACACAGAGTTAAAATATCAGACTGTGGATTTTAAACCAGGTCAGTGCATTCTGAGGTCTGTACTACTTCCACTGGTGGAGTGGGGAAACATGGGCTTTGGTAGGGCTTAATCCTTTACTAGGGTGCGATTTGAGTGCATTCTTTAGTCTCCCTGAGCTGCCTTTTCATCACCTATATGATGGGAAGAGCAATGCAGCTAACCCCTGGGGTTGGTGTGAGGAATCAGTGGGGCAATGTGTGTAGTGCAGTTAGCACATTGCCTGGCCTGGATAGGCACATGGCCTGCAGTCACCATCTGAGGTCACCATGCTCGCTCCCCCTCTGAGACCCTAGGAGAGAAGAACTACACCCACAGGAGTCAGCTCTTATCTTTGCCAGCAGCATTTCTATCCCAGGAAAGGAAAGCCCTTTCCTCTGAAAGCTGCAGCTGCATTTTAATTAAAAGGATACCTGGATGGTTCAAGAAGTCAAAGCCATCCTTCTCTTGCTCTGTGGTTTTAAAACATCACCTAACATTCATGTAGTTTTTTCTGTGGAATAATCTGAATAATCCCAGAACATGAGAGGTGTGCTGGGATTATAGTGGACTTCTGCTTCCCCGAGGCGAATAAGCCACAGAGTGGACTGCCCTTGGTAAGAGGGGGCTCTGGCTGGCTAATCCAGCCACCTGGACCATCATCCATGGCTACCATTGTGTCTGCAGGACAGTACATTAATTTGAATATGCTTGAAACCAAGAATCATTAGACAGGTAGAAATTCTATTTGAGTATTTGGATACATAATCTGAGTCAAAGAGAAGAGATTTTTGGATAAGCTGCTGATCTGCACTATTTATGCATTGACATGGATCCTTGAAAGCAGATGGGGTTATGTTGACTACAGCATGGTAGTCTGTGTGATCCAAAAATTCAGTAGTTGCCCCATTGGAGCTCTGCTCCTAACAAGCAATGGGAGAATCAAATGATGAATATTTATAATAGCTGCTGGGTTATTGCCTTTGAGACTGCAGAAGTCAAATAGCACTCTTTTTAAAAATATATATTTTTTATTGATTTTTTTTACAGAGAAGAAGGGAGAAGGATAGAGAGTTAGAAACATCGATGAGAGAGAAACATCGATCAGCTGCCTCCTGCACACTCTCTACTGGGTATGTGCCTGCAACCAAGGTACATGCCCTTGATCAGAATCGAACCTGGGACCTTTCAGTCCACAGGCTGACACTCCATCCACTGAGCCAAACCAGTTAGGGCTCAAACAGCACTCTTAAAAAAAAAAGTCCTCTGGAAAGTCTTAACCACAGCCCAGTGCAGGAGAGGATATTATAATCAACGTTACGTGCAGGCCTCCTTTGTGAATCTCTGACCTGAAACTTTCCATTCCATCACTCCTGCAAGTGGGAGGGACATTCTACTCTCCTACCTTTGTTTTGGCCATCAGTGTTGAATTTTGGTGTGAGGTGCATGTGACCAGCATTTGTTGTGATTGAGTGTGGTTAGAACCAGAATTCACACCATGCATAAAGTGACAAAGCAGAGAGGGCGGGCATGTAGGACTTGTCTTGTGCAAACCCATTCTTTTTAGAAAGAGGTAATGGGCCCAGAGAGGTAGAGTAACTTTCTCAAGGCCATCCTGCTGTTTAATGGCAGAGCTGGGACTGGGGCACAGGCCCGCTGACCCCTGTAGTGATGCTCTTTTCCCACACCATACCACGTGTCTATCTCATGCGGATAGACATGGTCTTCAATGAAGAGATGTTGGGAAGAAAACTCACTTGTATTAAGACACTGTTGCCCCCAAATTGTGCTAGATGTGTCATCTTCATTGGCTTGTTTGATTCTCACAGCCCCTCTGCTAAAGAGAAAGGCTCATTAAGCCATTTTAAACAGCAAAACAGTGGACTTACTGGTCTGTAGGCCACAAAACCCCTGCTCCTTCGCCCAGGCTCTGACCATGACTGCTTCCTCTCACCTCTTTCCCCTTTGGGCCTCTCTCACACTTTGAAGCACTCTCTGATAGACTCAAATGGGAGGTGTTAAATGGTAAGGTTTCCTTGCCTTAAGTGGGCAAGTCTGAATACAACAGATATTATTTTAGAAGGTAGCCAAGCAAGACTGTTCTTGGAAGGGGAGAGAGTGGTTTTCCAGGTGGTGGTGTTTCTATTAGGTGCTATGTGCAAGCAGTAGTGGCATTCTGCCATCACCGAGGCACAGCCTTCTCAGAGACAGAGGACTGAGGGTGACCCCGCAGGTCTGAGTGTCCTTTGTGGTCATTACACCTGAGTGACAGGTGATTGATGTCAATTTTTATCCTTCTTGTTTTTCAGACCACAGAACCTCTTGGTAACATCAAATTCATGCCATGCTGCCCAGTACTTGGAAGCAATCTGGTGTCACTCCAGAGAACTATCTCATGCCTCGGCTTCTCTCATGAACCCTGTCCCAGCGATTGTAATGCTCTTGGTGTAGGAAACAACTTTAAAACAAGAATTGTGCCCTAGCTGGTTTGGCTCACTGGATAGAGAGTCAGCCTGTGGACTCAAGGGTCCGAGGTTCGATTCCGGTCAAGAACATGTACCTTGGTTGCAGGCACATCTCCAGTTGGGGGTGTGGAGGAAGCAGCTGATTGATGCTTCTCTCTCATCGATGTTTCTGACTCTCTATCCCTTTCCCTTCCTCTCTGTAAAAAAAAATCAATAAAATATATTAAAAACAAAACAAAAACAAAAAAACCCCAACCCCTCCCCCCCCACACACAAGGATTGTATCTCTTATTTCATGAACCTGCCTTCTCAAATGCCTGATCCAGGTCTTAAATTTTTTTTCTAGTAGATATTTTTGTACTTGACATTATAAGAGAGGAAAAAGGTTGGATTTGTACCAAGGGTTCAAGTTACAGTCTGATAAATAAAATTTTGGTAAGGATATGGCAATATATATTAAAATGATGCCACTTTGGAAAAGCTATCATGTGGAAATAAAAGCTCCTGTTCATAAGGGTATATGTGGAAGAATATTTATTGCAATATTGCCTAGAATGAGGAAAAACTAGGCACAATATGAAAGTCCATCAGTAGGGTCCTGGTTTTAAAAAGTCTGGTTTATCCACACAGTGAGACATTATACAGTTTCTAAAAAATAGTAACTTGGATTTGCATGTAATGACCTGAAAAGAAATCTATTATACACCGTTTAATGAATAAAGCAAGTTGCTGGATAATATGTACAATATGATTCCACTTTTACACAACATATGCCAAGAGCACATGCTTATAGGTATATGCACACATTTGCATTAGCAAAAAAAAGGAAGATACAGGGCAAAATGTTAATATTACCCTAGAGGGGTACAGTTTGAAATTTGAGAAAATCTAGCAAAGCTGAAATTAAAATAACAAACCCTCTGGGAAGAGAAGAGATCAGGATGGTTGAATGGTCCAGAAAGGAAGCAGATGAAACCAAGTGCAGCTTTGTTTAGCCATCTTGGCTCATTGTGCATTTTCAGGGCAGGCCACCGCTAAACCACCAGAAACCAGCCCTGCACTAGCGCAGATCGCAATGTGTTATGCCCCATGAGACATCAGTACGTAATCGGGGGGCAAGGCTGAAAGTTTTGGAAGTGCCCAAGAACTTTAGTATCTTGATAAAGTCCCCAGCCTTACTTGATTGGAGGCTACTTTGCTTCTTGTCCAGGCACCACAGCCTCCGGGGTCTCGCTGTCCATACCAATATGTACTTTTCACAGAGCCTACCTGACTGTAAGCCATTGATTATAGCTATACTTAACCTATCAGAATCAATCCGTATATGTCTTTTCAGCTTTTACTCTGGAACACCCAGCACAATGCTTGTTTCATAGTAGTTGCTACATAAGGGCTAAGTGAATAAAATGTATATTGAGTTATTGCACCAGACAGACGAAATTGATTTTTTAGCTGGCTTTGAGGGGTTCAGGTGAGATTTTTCTAGAAAAAAATGATCCTTTAATGAAAGATTTGAAAAGTAGGAAATGAGTAAAGTTACAACCAAGAGGGAAAAACTAATCTCTGTTGTGACAGCATTGAACAAATATTTTAGTGTCTTTAGGGCTCTGTTACTGCATCCCTCTTCCCCCTTCTCCAAAGAAGTTTGAGGTTCCATCACAGGCCATTGAGAAAATGTCTAAATGTCTTTTGGGTTCTTCTCAGAAGCTGTGAGAGAAAGGTAGGTAACAATAGTCTAATATTCAGCTTTTTAAGGGCATAAAACACCAAGGACAAAGCTGTTAATACAGAATCACTAAAAAAAAAAAGCCTCCCAAGTCATGTTAGAATAAATACTCAAACAGCATATCCAGCACAATTCACCAGAGTGAGTTGATTCAACATTGTCAGAGCAAGGAAAAAATAACATTCTGGTTTTAATGGCCAAAAACAAAACAAAAATTGCTTTGCAGACACTGGTGGCTCTTGCAAGTTGTTCTTTAGGATGTAGTTTAAGAAATAACTGGGTCTTGGGTTAGAAAACATTAAGATTGTGGAGGATTTTGTGCAGGTGTGGGGCTGCCTGCAGCCTCGGCTTGACTCCTATCTGGCCCAGAAGACACTAAGAACACCACCAGGTTAGCTGCCAGAATGTGTGATGGATAACGGTGTGATTCTTGAGCTGTGTACCCACTGCAGTGTGTTTTAGCCACACATGAAGTCTGGCCTAGGAGGAGGAGGGAGAGGTCACATGACATGTCTTATACACGACTTGTATTACAGCAACCACCTTTAAACAAGCCAGATCCTGGCTTCTCAAGACTGTGTGGTCTATAAGTTAGATAAACTGCACCCTGATTCCCCAGTCACTGGATTTGGAGAGGCAGCAAAGGAAGTGTTTGTTGGCTGGCTTCTGAAGTTGAGCCTACAATATGTAGTCTTCACCTTCTGGAGGGCTCAGAGATGAAAGGAGACAACTATGCAGACACGGCATGGGGCAGGTGGACCCCTAGGGCTTTGCTCAACCTTCTAGGGTTTGCAGCAATAGCTATGCCATATAGTCTAACTGACCCTATCCAGTGACTGGATTCACTTTTTCTGTGGCATCTCATAAATCTGGATAATTTTTCCAACTAAAGCCCCACCCAAGAGTCTCATTCCAACCTTTGCATGCTGGCTCAACCATTAGCACAACTTTACTCAAGGATTTTGTGGCTTTCAAAAAACTCTGTGTTTGTGATGGACCTTTCTATAATGTGGGCATCTGTAGTTTTGGGGGCCTTTTCTATAACTTAGGGACCTTCTTTCTCTGTTGGTCTTTTTATCCTCTCCAAATATCATTATCTGATTATCTTCAACCATAAGTGCCCATAAGATCACTCATGGACCTAAAAAAATCCTGGTGCCCAGGCCCCTTTAAATCATACTCCTTGGATGTGGAACCAAAACATTGGTGTTTTGAAAGCTCCCCAGATGAGTTGGCCATGTAGCCAAGGTTGAGAACCATTGTCTTGCTTCCAGAAACTGGTTAACCTCTTAAAAGTCATATTTTGGAATAAGGCATCTTAGATTAGAACCTGGACTCTACCACTTGGGCAATTCTCTGATTTCTGTGTCCTCATCTGTTATGCAGTGATAATAACAACCTACTGCAATGACTGTTGAAAGACTCCACGAGGGCACATTAAGTCTCTGCTGTGTAATAAATGCTCTAGAAGTTTAAGTCAGAACCTAGGACAGGGCCTAGCAAATGTTAACACAATATCTGTGCTGTTACCATAAGCCAAGCATTGTTCTAGCACTTCACATTATTCAATATGTTTTGTTGTGTTGATCTAGTGTAAGAAAAGTGACATAGCAAAATATGCTTTGGGACCTCTTTACTTAGTAGAACATATTATCTCAGACTACCCATTTAACTCATGTCCTGGTGAATTCCCTATATACCTTGTCATCTCATATTTCTTCTTGCTTCCCATCAAAATCCCTTCCAAAGTTCTTCTACAAGTGTCCTGTACATTTCAAGGCATTCAAGGTGACTAAATTAAGTGCTCCTCAATGGTCAGTTCCATATCTTTTGTTGCCTCTTGCTAAGCCCAGTGCCTACTGATGAGCTAGGCATGTAAGTGATGCCTAGTAAATTCTTTGTAGAATGACTAGATTAATTAACCTAATATACTTATGCAAGAGAGACAAAGAAGACTGAATTCCTATGAATGGTAGGGATGGTAAGAAAATACAACAAAATACCTATGTGCTAGGCACATCTCATGCATCACACAACTTTTTTTTTTAATTTTTTATTTTTAATTCCATAAAGTATTACAGAGATTAGTACAAATATCTCTTTTAACTTTAAAAACCCTAGAAAGACGGGTTTTCAGGTAACTTTTGCTGTGTAACAACACACCACCCCAAAAAGTAGTGTCATAAAGCAACAATTATTTTGCTTGTGAATTTGTAATTAAATGGGAGCATAGCAGAGACAATTCCTCTCTGCTCTAAAATGGCTCAACAGAGGACTGGAGGATCCTCTTCCAAGACAGTTCACTTGGCCCTGGATGGCATGGTTCAGTGGTAGAGCCTTGGCTCATGAACTACAGGGTTTGATTCCTGGTTAGGGGCATGTACCTGGGTTGCAGGTTGGATCCCTGGCACGATCCAGTTGGGTGTGTGCAGGAGATAATCAATTGATGTGTTCTCTCACATTGGTGGGTGTTTCTCTCCCTCTGCTCTTACCTCCCTTCCATCCTTCCTTACTCCCTCCTTCCCTCATTCCTTCTATTCTTTCTAAAAAAATCAATGGAAAAAATATCCTCGGATGAGGATTAACAACAACAAAAAAACACAACTCACTTGTCTTCCAGCCATGATGGAACCACTCCATGGCCTAGGCTCCTTACTGGCTGACTCTGGGTTGAATGGGTTGGAATAGCAAATTCCTGCCATGAGAATACCATTCTCCATCTCAGCCTTTCCATTCCCTATTCCAAGGGGAGCCAGTGTCTGTGCTTGGGGAGAAGCCAAGCAAAGCAAAAGATTTCAACAGAGAACAGAGGAAACACACCCACTGGGGTTCTCATAGCAACATAATCATGCACAGGCAGCAGCCTATTTTGGTGGGAGCTTGTCTCATCTCCCCTCCTTCCCAGTTAGTCACAGAATGGCAGGCAGAGGCAGTGTGGGGTGGGGTCAGAGGAGAGTGTTGGACTGAAAGTCAGGAGGCTGGAGTGCCGCTCTGGGAAATTCCCACAGCTGGCTGGAAAGGTCAGGGACAAATGACCTTATTTGTAAAATGAGAGGATTGGACTAAAGAGCTGTGAGGATACTTTGCTTTCTGGTTTTCTTTGATTGGACAACTATTGAGACTCTTGCTAAGGGATCAGATGCCTCTGAGAAAGCTACTTAGAGAAAATGGTGTTCATTCTCTAGATTGAAAGTCATTAGATTCACCTTATTTACCCCCCTACCATCCACTACCACTTTCTGCAAGTTGGCAGGATGTGAAAAGGAAAGAGAATGAGCAGGTGTGGCCAAAAAGACTCTGCTTACTCACACTCCCAACACTAGTACAGGTCTGTCGTATGAGAAAGAAAAAGGTTCAGGAGGTTAAGTTCTTTTTTGTTGTTGTTCCTTCCTCAACACACATACATACATACACACACACACACACACACACATGCACACACACATTAATTCCAGCCTCTTTTCCATTCTCTTCATTTCTCTTACTCTCCACCCCTTCCTCTTCTGTCCCTCCTTCACTTATTGCAATGTGTTCACTATTTTCCTTAGGACCAGGTGATGAAGGCATCCTTAGATTCCAGCCCATTTCAGTGGATTCCGGGGTTAGTTGAAGGCAATCAGGCTCACATTTATTGGCTGTGAAAGGTGATGTTCAAAAACAAAGAGGACATGCACGCGGGACTGATCTTCCCATGTAAGTAAGGAGGAAGTGAGGAGAGTCTGGATGCTCTCAAAGCATCTGTGAGGCCCTGTTCATGGGCTGTGGGCTGAAAGCTTGAAAGGGCAGCTGTCTTTGAAAGAGCCCACTTGAGTGTCCTGTTGTAATGGGGGAGACAGAGTGGAGTTCTCCCCTCCCCCTTATTCTGTCTCTCACCAATGGACAGATGGCCAGTAAGACAGGAGGGGAAAAAAAGCTCTAGAAGTGAAGACAGGAATGCATTGTGTAAAAATTCACACCCCCCTGCTGCCGCCCAAACTCCCTTTAAAAAGGATCAAGAGAATCCTAATGGGTATGTGACACCCTCCCTCTCTCCATAAAAGGGACTTCAAAATCTGGTGACAATGGGGGAGGGGGAAGGAGGGAGAAGAGAAATGGGTTTGTGGGGGTGGGAGTCCTGGAAAATTAGGTTAGGGGCAGCAGGACCTCAGGCTCTTCCATTTGACTTTCTCCCACCCTCGTTCCCCAGCCACCTCTGGCTGAACCTTTGCCCCACACTCTCGGCCTGCGGAGGCTTGGAGCCCCAAGTGCCCGGGTAGGGAGAGTGGGAGAAAAGGGGAGATCGTGATACCGTACGTAGTCTTAGAGTTGAAAGAGTTAAGGACCCTCCTTCATCCAGATACCTTCCCCGTTCGCTTCCCAAACCCTTCCCTAAGGAAGGATCCAGGGATTGGCAGAGGAGCGGGAGTGTTGGGGTGGGGGCAAGGTAACTGTGTCTAATCTTGCCCAGAGCTTGTCCTCGGTGGGAAGATGCACACACGGGTCTAAGAACCTGCAAGAGCCCTGCTCCGGCGCCTGCTTTCTCCGAGCTTCCCGCGTGGCCCTGCAGCGTTCGCGCAGCCCTTACCACCCCCCCCCCCCCGCCCCAGTGCAAGCTGTCCTCAACCCCGGGGAGTGGAGGCGGTCAAGAGACCCTCGCAGCCGGTGGAGGGGGCGGTCGGGGGGCGCTGGGGGCTCTCAGTCTGCGCCCAGCCTGCTCCGCCGAACCTCCCACCCCGCCCCCACTCACCCAGCTCAGCCCCTAGGAGAGACGCGCAGGAAGCGTGTTGCTTCGCCCCGCGGATCCACAGAAGTTGAGAGGAGTTGGTGGCTGCCTCTGGCCGGCGGACTTTTCGAGCAGCCGGGGAGAGGGACGCCGCCGCCACCGCGGAGCCTTCGGGGCTGCCTCCCTCCAGCTCAGCCGCAGCGCGGGCGGAGAGGGACGGGGAGGGGGTCGGGGGCGCACGAAGAACTTGAAACTGTGTGAAGGAATCCGAAGCAGATGAGAAGGGAGGGAATAAAACAAAGTGGAGACTGCAGGAAAGACTCCACCGTGCTTGATTGTATCGGCTGACGCTCCGGCAGAGGGGCTGGGTTGAGCTTTTTTTTAAAAAAAAAAAAATTTTTTTTTTTTATTCTTCCCATTCTCTCGCTTTCTCTCTCTCTCTCGTTTAAAGCTACACCAGCTCTCTCTTTCTCTACTATCTGTGTGTCACCAAACCCTTGCTGGCTCTTATGGGCATGAAACACTCCTCCCGCTGCCTGCTCCTAAGGAGGAAAATGGCGGAGAACGCTGCCGAGAACGCCGAGGTAAGGAGGCGAGCGGCCGGGCGCCCCGCGACCCCGCTGCCCACCCGACCGCCAAGCCGCCGCTGCCGCTGCTGCCGCTGCCGTGGCCGCTCAACACCTAGAGCCAAACTTTTCCCCAGTTCCATCCACCGGCCGTGTGTGTGTGTGTGTGTGTGTGTGTGTGTGTGTGTGTGTGTGTGTGTATTGGGGTGGGGGAGAGCCCGTGCATGTCCCAGGTCCCCTCCTTTTGAAAGAGTCGCTCTCATCCCATCTTTCTCTCCTACCACCCGCTGCTTGCTTCTCTTTTCCCCCGATTCCCAATCCTGGGCAGCTGCGCTCCCCTGCCCTCTCCCCTGCTCCGTTAGGGCTTCCGAGCCCTGGCTTTGTGCAGAGCTGGGACGGATAATCCTGGGGCCAGGTCTGCTCCCTGCAGTGCCTTGACCATCTCCAGCGCTGCTTCAGATTTACCCTTCAAGCTCGAGTCCCTGAGCTACCGGTCCCCGCAGCACCGCGGAGAACTCCCAGCCGTAGGGGGCAAAGCTGGGCTGGCAGGGGGGACTTGGGCACCGCCAGCAGACCGTCCGGCCCAGTTTGAGGCCGCAGAGATGTCTGAAATCCTCTTATCTTAGAGCCATCTCTGGAGCGCTAAACCCGGGGAGGGAGCGGCGCGCGCGACCACCTTCAGGACCAGGGACAGCGCCCGCTCCTGCCGCAGCGGAGCCCGCACCGCGGTGGTAATGGTGGTTGCGCGCCCCCCGGGTTGCAGCGTCAAGCGGGTCTGCAGTCACTCATCCTGCATCAGCTTTTGAATGTCGCTCTAGCTCCTCAAATTGCGCCCTTGTCCCCTGCTTTTGGCAGCCCAGTAGCTGACCTTTCTCTACTCCCGAGTTGGCCCTGAGCCGCAAAGAGCCCTGCTGGGTTTTGCGTCCCCACACCGGCCGCTGTGTTCTCTGGCCTCGCGCTGACCCTGCTGTCCTTACAACCTTACTAGTCCGTAGGTTCTGGGCACCTGTAGTCGCGAAGGGGATCAGCGTGGGCAGTCCCCTTACCTTCCTGGAGAGCGGTGAGCCCAGGTGGGGGCGGAGTGGGGTAAGAGTGTGATCATTCCTTACTCGGTGGCAGGAGAAAGGCAGGGAGCGAACTCTCCAGGCTCTATTAATAGCCGGCTGTCTGGTGGGGCTGTCGTACAGTTCACATATGGTTACCCATATGCAGCGTGGGGCAGGGATGGAGGTGTGGCACGGGGATTGTCTCTCTGTCGTTCTGGGGATGCAAAAAGGTGCAGAGACCCTTCCCCAGTCTTCTTCCTGAGCGGTGTGAACTGCAGCTAACCCCTGCCCCCACAGCGTAGGCAGCAAAGCTTTTAACAATCCCATTCTCTGCGACTAGAAGCAGCATGCATCTGGCAACTGTCGACTTGGAAACAAACACGCTCTGGGGCTTGAAAACAGTGGGGTATTCAGTAGCTAACTCCCTGTCCTTGAGTTAGGGCACAGCCAATAGAGTGCGATCCCCGGACACTTGCTTTCCCGCACCCTTCCCCACCAGAGAGCAGGCATTTAGAATGATGTGTAGTGCAAGGCGCTTAGCCTTACAGCGGAGAGTTAGCCTTACCAATACCCTCGCTCTCCTCTCTCGGATCGCCCACCCGCGGAAGAGCTTTCTAAAAATAGCTCGGAGTCAAGGCTGCGCGCCTGTAAAGTGTTGGACTAGCAGCACGTAGCAGTGCGCGCTGCCAGGTGGCTGGAGCGCTGGAAGCAGGAAACAACCCCCTCGCCCCCCCCCCCCGCTCCACCCCCACCTTGTCCCTCTCAGTTGCTGAAAAAAAGTTCTTTAGGGTCTGTGGCTCCTGAACCCGGCTGTTGCTGAGGTCTGGGCGCGGACCCCATGTTGGGTTCCTCAGTGTGCAGCAGCCTCTGTTGAGCTCCCCACCTAGGCCAGGGTTAAAGGCGTCCGTAGCAGGCATAGCAACACGCGCCAGGCTATTTTTACTGCTTCCTCCACGGTTCTGCGCTCCCCCTTCTCAGCAGTTGCACATGCCAGCTCTGCTGAAAGCATCAATGAAAATAGCAGTAGAGGCTCTGAGCTCCTGTTGGTGGTGGTGGTGGTGGGAAACAAAGGCAAAAACGTTGCACACGGTGGCAGTGGGTGGGACAGACCAAAGGGGGCTCCTTAAAGGGGAATGAGTCTGGGGTTCAGGTCTTAGCAGCTTTCCTGAGGAGGAGAGGAATTCAGACCTGCTTAATGTTCAGTCATGCCCAGTGCGGCCATCCAGGCAACGTGATAATCACTTGGTTTTTTTCCCAGGAAATGGCCCAAGGAAATGGCTGTTTGTGGAATAAGCCAGGACTAGAGCAATACTTCTAAAAGTGGGGGATTGTAGGTTTGCCTGCATGTATGGTGGGAGAGGGAGGCAAGGGTGCCTCTGCGGTGTTTCTGTGTCTGTGCTGCTCTGATGGTGGTGGTGGTCTTTGTTCTTAAATGGACATGTGTTTGTGAGCATTGACTCTGTGTTAGGAACAAGTAGGCGCCCCAGAACTAAAGATGGAGACCACCAGGCCCCTGCTCTCCAGGGAATCACAGTCTGGTGGAGAGGGTGCCAGATCACCAGATAATCCTGTAGCACCTTCTCCTGTCCTTTGTTGGTGTTGTGGCATTGTTGGCAAGTACCTTTATCTCCTTTCATCCTCACAATGATCCTGTGACATAAGCAAAGGTTCTTACTCTTTTTTTTTTTTGTCCCCACTCTGCAGTTGAGGAAACTGAGGCTGAGAGGCCCAGCAATTTCTGAAAGTCACCTGGCCGGCTAAGGCAGTCTTGGAATATAGTTTGATCCCCCTTCTGATTTTTTGCCCTTTGTCCTACATTCATCCTCCAAAAAAGATACCGTGTATGAATGGGAGTGGGAAAGTGAGGATTACTTTAGAAAGCAGAGATGAAATATTGGAGGTAGACAAAGATGATAGGAGGTGTTCTTTTTAAAAGTTTTGTTATTGTGGTTAATCCTCACTTATTTTTTTCCATTTATTTTTGGAGAGAGTAGAAAGGAGGGAGGGGGAGAGAGAGAGAGCGAGAGAGAGAGAGAGAGAGAGAGATAGAGAGAGAGAGAGAGAGAGCGCAACATGAGAAAAACATTGACTGGAGAGAGACACATCAATTGTTTGCCTCTTGAATGCACCTCCACCAGAGCTGGGGATCAAACCTACAACCCAGGTGTGTGCCATTGACCGGGAATCTGTGCACAGACAATGCTCCAACCATGAAGCAACAGCAGCCAGGCCAGAAGGTATTCTTTCACACAGTAAAGATGGGGAAGATATCCTAATTGCTAGGCAAGGAGAAAGTGAAGAATAAGACTACTTATACTGTGAGCCGAACCTCTCTTAACAAAGTCTGGAGCTGTGGCAGTGGGGACTTCAAGAGCACAGGCTTGGAGGGCACGGTTGGCACTGGGTGGCCCTGAGTACACTCTTGAACCACTTTGGCTTCTGTTTCCTTAACTTGAACTGATTCCCTTTGTGGACACAAGGAAATGCGAGGCCCCTGGCACATGTTAGTTCCATTTCTGCTTCCTCTGGCTCCCTCAAATAAGCCTCTCCTCCTCAGCTGGGATCACACACCGGTGCCCACTCTCATCAACCTCTTCTCCTCCCTGGTTCCCGGTGCATCACCAGAAACCTTCTGATGTGGTCTTCTGGAATGTCTGCAGAGCCTCCCATCTAACTCTCCTTTCCAGTCCACTCTCAGTGCCCGCGGCAGGTCATCCTCACCTCTGCCCAGTTAAGGCAGTAGCCTCTCAACTATTGCTCCTCTTCTCTAATCCAGCCACATTCTGATGCTCATGGGCTTCCTGAAGCACGAATGTGCTCATGATCAGACATCTCTTTTAAAGCTCACCATGTGGCAGCCCCCTTGCATATAGGATACAGGATGGAGCCCAGTTTTCTTAGCATAGGCCCTTTAATACCTGCCCCATGCAATTCTCTGTATAGGACACTGACATCATGCCCGAATACTTTTGTGTATACTGGTCCTTTTGCCTGGGTTGCTCACTTCTCTCTGGGAAAAAAAAGTCTTCCTCAACCTGCCAGACCCAACTCAAAGGTCACTTCCTCTGGGCAGCCTTCTCAGATCTGCCACTTATTCTCCACCCCCACTGAGAACGGGTGCTCCTTCTCCTTGTTCTTTACACTTGCCTCTCACTTTTCCTATTAAAGATCACTGGCTTCTTATATGTCTGTTTGTCCAGTTAGATAATGAACTTTTAAAAATTTCCTTGTTCTTAACACTGTGCCTGACACACAGTAAATGATAAATATTGGTAAATGCCTTCTGAATTGATTCATGGAATGATGAACAAGTTCACGATCCTCCTGGGTTTCTGGCACTCTGGTTTTCTGAAAACGGCTTCCTAGCTCCCACCCTCTGCTATACTTACATTCCTGTGGCTCTTTAACACCCAAAGTGAGCAAATATCCTGGGGATCAAATCAAGGTGCAACTGGAAGCACGGGCACATTCTGGTCATTCATGTTTCTATTCAGTGCTGACTCTTACTATGTGGTGTCCTTCTGAGGGGCAGATAAGTGGATTCATCACAATGCCCAATTAGGAATCAGGGGGTACAAGGGAGCCTTGTGGGCAGCTGTCTTGGAGAAAGTCTGATGCATTGTTGATGGTGTTGACTCCTTCATTGGGGTTTTAGCACCTAAAGGAGGGCCATAAAGGGGGAAAGAACAATTTTCAGCAGAGGAGTCATTTGGGGGATTGCTATTTGAATGTTCTAGTGCCTTACTGACCAGGGAGAGAGAATAGTTATCAGCTGGGAAAGTCTTACATTAGGACAGAGGGATTAAGGCTCCCAGGAGGTGCTGCTGTGTGGGAGGTGCTGCTCCCAGAGGGAGACCTGAGCTGACCTCTGACATGACATATGCTGGTGGTTTTAGCTACTGGATGGCTCTCCTCAGGGAGTTCCTTTCAGCTAAAGGGCCAGGGAGTGAGGAGGAAGAGGGCCAGAGGAGGCAAGCCTCAGGGCTACTTCTCTGAGGATGGTCTGCATACATGTCTCTTTCCTGAAAGGGGCGGGCTGGAGAGGGAGCTAACTAACCATGTATTCTTCAGCTCCAGCTGCTTGGTTTAATCCAGCTCTGAGCTTAGATGTATTATGTTGAACATGACTTAACCTCTTGAGGCCTCATAAGGTTATTGTGATGATTAAATGAGTTAATTCATGCAAAGTGTTTAGAAAATGGTGAGTGCTCAGTAACTGCTTATGATTATTATCCTGCTAGCTTTTGGAAATTTTGCCAAAAGAGAGAAAACTGGATGAACTCTCCCACTTTCTTGTTTCTCCACTGAATGCTCCACATCAATTTTTTCCTCCCCCGGAAAACACTTATTTCAGTCCATAAATGTGTTCAGGAGAACTAAGAAGATACCCACTTTTTTTCCCCCCTTGGGAAATTTGGCTTTTCATAGAGTCCTAAATTGACTTTTTGCTGAAACACAGTACTCCTGACTCCAATTCAGGAGTGGGTTTCATTTCCTCCTCGTTGCTAACTGCGCTGTGAAGTGATTATCGCACGCATACCAGTTGTGGCACATGCAAAAATATGTAAAAACAGAACTTGCACCTTGGAGTCTACTGTGCCAATAGGAAAAAAGTGGGCAACATGATGATACGTGAATTGCCGAGGTAACTGGAAGTGGAATGTTGTGTAAGAAGCAGACATTGTGTTGTGAATGGACTCAGTGGGAGAACAGACAGAGCACAGGCAAGAAGGGATGAACAAAAGGTCACCGGCCAGGCTTGTGTTGCACACTTACTTACTTAACCCAGACGCGCAGTTGGCCACTTGATGAAAAGCTTCCAAAGAGGCAATTTCCCCAAACTCATTGTCAGGAAGTTCAATAGTTAGGAAGTTCTTCCTTAGGTCTGAGATGTCTCTTCTATGGAACTAGAGTCACCTCTGTTCATCTTATTCTAAAATGAGACAAAACCTAGCCAGTTACCTTTGCATTTTGGGCTGTATTAAGACTGTGTCACCTTTTTTTTTTTTTTACTAGTTTTTGTTCCAAGTGAGACCAACCTCTTTCTCTGGAATTTTGGTAATAGCCCTCTAACCGGAACAGCTGGTAGAGAAGTATTTGATATTTGCCTTTCCGGTGTTATCCAGCCTCTGGGATATTTCACACATCAATTGGCTTTTCTATTTCACTTGTTATTAGAATTCCCTCAAGCATCACAGCTTTCCCAGACTTGTAATGGGTGACCGATGAGTAAAGATCTCTTTTTAAAATGTAATTTTAGAAGAGGAAACAGCTTGATGTGCACATTTTCATAAAGTCATAGAATCTTAGAGCCGGATGAAAAGTCAAATCATTTTTAAACTAAGAGATGGAAAAACTTGCCCAATATCACAAAGCTCTTCAATCTTGAGTCAATAAGTCAATACCATGCCTGCCTCCTTTAAATGTAGCATCTGATTTATTTTTTCATTTTTGTGTGTGCTAATTTTCTAACATATCCAGAGATGTAATATCTAAAAACAGTGTTTCTCTATATAAGGTCTAGGAATTGTGCATAATGAGAGCTCTCTCCTTTTCATCTGACACTTAAAATGCTTTGGCATATAGCATAATGTTAATGCATGCCACCATAGTTGCACACAGACACATGTTACATAATGTACACCATGCATCGATACATAGCACTATGAGTTACATAGTATCCCCATTGTACAGATGAAGAAACCCAAAACAGAGAAAGTTAGTGCTACTTGCTCAAGATCTCATATCTAGTAATGATGGGGCTGGAACTTAAACTCTGGTTTTCTAGCCACCAAGACTCATGTGTTGTTGTTTTTTCCAGTCTACTAGGCTGTGTAGACATTAGAGGGGCCAGAGTAGAAACTTAAAATATGAAGAGAAAGAATGGAGAAATAACTGGAGAAATAAGGAATGGTGCATTTGGAAGAAACAAAGAATAGGCCTTCATCGCCACCTTTCCTTTCCCAATCTTCTTTTCCTGCCTCCCACTACCTTGCCATTCCCACTTTCACTGTCCTCAATGCTATGCCCTGAGGGTGGCAAGGACCTCTTGTAATTTGTGGCTGGGATCATCATTCCACACCACCTATTCATCTAAGCTGTCTCCATGCCTGGGTTCCTCGCTGGTGGGCCAGGGGAAAACTCTTATGTAGCAAAGTCCACCTCTTTGGAAACTAGACCCAAGGGCATCCATATTAAGCCTGGACTCTCATTCAGCTTCTTTCTTGGGATGAAATGAATTGCAGATGCTTCAGGACAGGAACTTTTAAAAAAAAATTATCTCTATAGTTTATCACCTGTATTCTTTATCTAGGACTTCTGTAACAAAGTACCACAAACTGGGTGGCTTAAAACAACAGAAGTGTATTCTCTCATAGTTTTGGAAGCTAGAAGTCTGAAATAGAGGTGTCAGCAGGGTAGGTTCCTTTTGGAGGTTCTTAGGAAGAATTTGTTGCTTGCCTCTTTCTGGCTTCTAGTTGTTGTCAGCTACACTCAGCATTCTTTGACCTGTACACACATCACTCAAATCCCTGTCTCTGTCTTCATTGGACCTTCTCCCCTGTGTGTGTCTGTATCTCTTAACCAGTCATATTAGAGTAGAGGCCACCATATCCAGTATGACCTCATCTTCCCTTGATTACATCTGTAAAGACCTTATTTCTAAATGAGGTCATATTTATGGGTCACAGGGGTTAGGACTTCAATACATCTTTTTTTTTTTTTAAATAAATTTTGATTTTTTACAGAGTGGAAGGGAGAGGGATAGAGAGTTAGAAACATCAATGAGAGAGAAACATCGATCAGCTGCCTCCTGCATATCTCCTACTGGGGATGTGCCCGCAACCAAGGTACATGCCCTTGACCAGAATCGAACCCTGGACCTTTCTGTCCGCAGGCTGATGCTCTATCCACCGAGCCAAACTGGTTAGGGCTTCAATACATCTTTACGGGGAACTTGATGCAATCCCCAACATCATCCAACATACTGCTCACATGTAGTAGGTCTGGGTAGGCAATGGCTGAAAGGCTGAATGAATACATAGCAGGCTTTGGAATAGTTGCAAAGCCAGTGAAGGTAATCACTCTCTTTTAAGTTCCTTTCCTACTGCTCCCTCAGCTGTCCACCGTGCCCACTGGCTTCCCTGTACGAGGCCTTCTTTCCTTGAGCAGTAGCAGTGATTACATAAGGGCTGCCATTTTACTGTCCACATTGTGTGTGGGGCACAGTGTGCAGTCACTTTCTAAGCACTGCCTGATTCAATTATACCACAAGACTGTGAAGCAATTCTTAATATTCCTGTTTTGCAGTTGAAGAAATGGAAATTTGCAGTGGTTGATTAATTTGACCAATATTATAGCACTAACAGGTAGTGGGGCTGGGTGCTCTCGGAGTTGGAATGTGTTCTGCTCTTGATTTGGGCCTCTTTCCCACATTTCCCACATCCCAACCTCAAGCTGGGCCTCACCTTTGCCCCACACCAGCTCCCACTCGCTGGAAGATTTGGGAAGGAACTGATTAGCTTCCATGCACGGGAAAGGGCTCATAGCTGATTGGAGCTGTCAGTCTGTAACAGGCTCGGTGTGCTCCATCGCCTCGGCCTCCCAGGGGATTTGCTTTGTTGCTGCCAGAGGAATTATTTTAGTGGTAGAATTGTGAGCACATTAGTAGCTTATTTGAAGGGTTATTTTGGAGGGTAGGAAGCATAAGGACTTTCTTGGCACCTTCCAAACAATTAACCTATGTAGACTTCTCAATCTGAAGTAGCTTTGTGTGGAGGTTAAGAGTGCAGCCTCTGGAATGAGTATGCCTGGCTTCAGATCTCAGCCTGCTGCTTGCTAGCTTGCACAACTTACTGCAGTCATAAGTGTCTTGGTTTCCTCATCTGGGATATGGTAACAGTACTTGATCTCCTTGAGTGACTGTCAGGATTAAATCAGCTATTTCACATAAAGCACACATCTGGCACATAGTAAATGCTCAAGAAAGATTATTTGTAATCTGGGTTTGACAAGTGGTGTTTCTATGTGGGAGAAGATGAATAAAGGGCCTTTACTGATGACATTATCCAGTTAGTGACAGAGGCTGGAGTAGAACAGCCAAGGGAAACAGCATTGATGCACGTCATTGAATCACTGAATCATTTGGTTCAATCACTCTCAGGTCAGCCAAACCAGAGCCACAAAGACTGAAGATGGCTCTTTATCATCCTCTGCCCAGGGGCCACTAGTCTCTATGTGAAGTGCCCCAGGTAGAGGGTTCTCTGTGAGCTGGCCTGTCTGTCTCCCAGCTCATATTCAGCTCTGAGACCTAGAACCTAACATCCAGAGAATGAAACTGAGACCTCACTGAGTCCTTACCAATGTGAGGGAAATGGGGGGTGGAGAGTAGCTGGATTGCAGACCTCCTGAGGGAAAGCCAGGGTCTCAGTTTCCCCTGTGCCGCTCACAAGCCTGGCTGCTGGAAAGGGCACAGTTCCTATTTGTTGGTTACTGGATTGATTGGTGACCATTTCCATGTTCCCACTGAGTGAAAGGGAGAGAGAGGCTCACATGGCAAAATAGATGTTTAATTCCCAGCTAAACGCCCTGCCCACTTGGCTTTAAATCCAGTGGAATATATTCACTGTGTGTGAGGCCTGACCTGGGGCGGTGGTACAGCTAAGACCAAACTGGGCTAATGCCACTATAAAGAGAATGGCTATTCACAAATCCATCAGTTAGCGTCCCACTCCTAGCCAGGTTGTGAAAGATACTCTCTTGTTAGCTAAAGTAAAGAGAAGTGGCGGGCTCTCGAGGCTGGGCCTGCCAGGAAATGAAAGACTGCAGTTCCCACAGACAGTTACCCTCAAGGCCTTCCATACTCCCTGATGAGCAGTTATGACAGCAGTTCTCTAAGGAGCCCCTCAGAAAATCCCAGACAAGCGATCACTGCCCATCACAGGTGGAGATAAGATCCCAATTAAGAAATGTTCTCCATGGATGTGCATTAGTTCAACTGCTGATGAATATTTATTGAATGAATAAAAGGAAGTAAGCCTGTACATCAGGCATATATTATGCCAACCTCCTTTTGTTAGAATCACTTTCTAATCCCCAGACCTCTCTTCTGAGCCTGGACCCGTATGTCTGACTGCCTTCAGGACATGGCCACTTAGATGTCTCACAAGTACCTCAAACTCCTCTGTAATGTCATCCTTTCTCCTAATCTGCCCCTCTCTTGCCATCCCACGTTGCTTAATACCAAGTCTCCAAACTCACAAGCCCTCTCTCTCCTTTCTCCACAGTGAGACCTGATGATTCAACATCTCAAGGGTTTGTCCCTTTGTTCTGAATTGATCTTTTCTTTGTAGCCTGACCTTTTTTTTCCAATCCTCACCCAAGGATATTTTTTTCTATTGCTTTCTAGAGGGAGTGGAAGGGAGGGAGGAGGTGGGGGAGAGAGACACATTGATTGGTTGCCTCCCATATGTGCCTTTACTGGGGCTGGAGAACCTGCAACTGAGGTATGTTCCCTTGACTGGGAATGAAACCCCACAATCCTTTGATCTGCAGGCCTACGCTCTAACCACTGAGTAAGACTTCTGTTGTCCTAGTTTACATCCTCCCACCTCTTGCTTGGATCTCTGCAGCACCCTCCAGGATGCTCTCCACACACCCTCCCTTTTCCTTGCTTTGGTTGATTGCCATGGCAGCTGGAAGGTGCATCTAAGGTGGAAATCTGGTTATACTAAGCCCTTCCTTAAAACCCTTCAGGGACACTTTCATTATCGCTAGGAGAAAGAGCCCCCTCCTCACCATGACGTATAAGGCTCTGCCCAATCATACCCCCGATCTGTTCCGCCCTCATTTCTTATAAGTCCTTCCCATTTGCTCCAGCTATACTCAACTACGTACCTCCCCTCACCACCTGGTATTTTCCACCCTTCCTGCAGGTCTCAGCTTAGATGTCACCTCTTCCAGGAAGCTTTCCCTGATACACCCCCCCTCTCATCCCAGTCTGGCTAAGTTCTTCCTGTGTGATCCTGTAGTACCTGTGCATTCTCTGCTATGGCACGTATTGAGCTGCACTTTATTTGCTGATTTCCTTGTCTGTAAGTTTACCAGAAACTTTGTGAGAGCAGGGACTCTGTCTTTGTGCTTCATGTTGACTCCCAGAAACAAACACAGGGCCAGGTACTTATTAGAGGTTTAAAACCACTTGTTCAATGAGTGACACTGCACGTATCTTTCCTGTATGAAAATGTCCTGTGAATGCTAGTGTTTAAATGAATATCTATTGATTGCTTCCTTCCTAATTCACTGCTTAAGACTGTGTCAGTCACATAGGACCCACTGTCCACTGTGAGAGGAAATCCCTGTGGTCCTAATCATCATCCCCCTAAGCCAAAGCTAGTAGTTAGGCTGTTCCACTTAGAGGTTCACTGCTAGGAGACAAAACCAAAACTGCAGAGAAAATGGTTATAGTCCATTTCACTGGGTAAGAGGAGACTTTTGGATAAACAACAGTAGAAGTTTAACGCCCTGTTGAGCAGGCACAACATAAGTCTTAGAAAGGGCTGGGAGTCAGGGCTCTGCCTGGGGCAGCAGAGTTCCCTGCACTTTGGCAGTAGCAGGAGGTGGCTGAGAGACTGTGGAGTCGCCTGTGAAAACCCTCGCTTGAGGCAGGGGAGTTTTGAGGTTTGGATCAGCTGACATATTTTTTCCCACGGGGCCTGACGCATCATCATAGACTGATCTGAGCAGGAGACATGGTGGGCGGTGCCCTCAGACAGGCAGCTGAGCAGCCCTGAGGCTCTGGCTCTGAACCACAGGCACTTTGGGCCCCAAACTTCTGTTGTGGGCCAGGCGCTCTGGCCCAGCTTTGTCCAGGCCTCCTTTACTCACAGTTATCTTGGTTCATTTAGCACTGCTATCCACTCTCCTGTTTAAAAAGTTAAAAATAACGTTTACAATGCTCCATAGTTCATGACGTGAAGAAAACCAAACCAAGGGTTTGGGCTGCCAGTGCTGCGGGGCTCTAGGACTTTGTCTGCCGGCCAGGGATGGTGACTTTTCTTGGAGGTTTAACTGAAGCTCTGCCAAGCCTGCACCCACCTCTCTTCCTTCTTCCAGTTTCGCTTCAGCATAAGCAACCAGAGTCTCAGAGCTTGTTGGGTTCGTTCTCCCACCTCTGGAGGGGACTCCACACAATCTGGTGAGGACAATTGGCCTCTATTCTGAGTCCCAAGGAGGAACTGCTTCAAGTTTCCTTGATTATGCACTCCAGTTCCTCAGTGTAGAAAGCGTACAGAACTGAGAGGCAGAACACAAGGCCCTGACTTTGTTGCCAGCTGCCCTCTATGACTCTCAGTTACCGTGTGGAAATGGATGATGTGAGCCTATCCCAGTTGATGGTGGTGCCCTGAAATAACTGGAGTCAACGGGCATGAGGACGATTGAACAAGGGGGAGGTATATGCACGTCTTACATTTTGCTGTCACTCCCTCGTTGTCTCAGGTGCCTCCCAGAGCGACTCTGTGCCTGTTTGCTCTCAATGAGTTGTCAGTGGAGTTGGAAAGGAGCTCATCACCATCCTCCACATGACCTCCCATCCAGACACGCCCACATGTGCTGAATCTGTGCTGTTGAAGATGGGAGATGTTTTCCCCTTGGTGGCGAATGGCACAGAGAATGATGTTTGGGGTGAGCAGGAAGATGGCACCAGTCTGGACTTCAGCTTCATGGGGAGCTGACCTTTTCTAGGGCCCGGACTTGAACAAAGGATGCAGGGTTGGCAGATTACAGGCAAGTATTTATCTGGGAAAGAATCTTCCTCAGAAGCCACTGTCCCCCCCCCCTGCCTTACCACCTTTTTCTTTTCTCTCCCCCTGCTGACTCAGTCTCTTCCTTTCATTCCCACTTTCCCAGACATGGGCTTCTGTGCTACTAAGAGTCACGGTTCTTTCTTTCTCAGGCTGGAAAGACTGTGAAGAGTTTACTATTCAGCTGTCAGGGGAGGCAGCCCCAGATTCATGGCTTTGGGCTCTGTGGGCCTGAATGTTGCATGTTGGAGAGAATTCAATCCCCAGCAGCCACTCCTTCAATGCCTGTTTGACCAGGCATTGATGCATAAACTTACTCAGGTGCTACAGGTCCAGCCAATTCCAAACGTAGGCAGGGATAAAGGAAAAAGAAAGAAAAGATTTGAGTTTCAAATCTCTCAAAGCCACACTTCTTTGTCTTCCCCAGTGAGCATGTTGGGCCATTCTTTGTCACGTGCTGGCACCTGATGTATCTCCCAGGATACAGGACCAAGCCAGGATGCTGTATTCCATTGGATACTATGCCAGGTGCAGCAGCCTAGCTCTACACTGGGTGCGGGGGGTGGGGGGAGGGGAGGCTGGAGGAAGGGTGATTCTATGACTATCCCTGCAATGACCCTATTCTGACATGCTCTTGCCACCAGCCTTGGAGTCCTCCTTATTACCCATTGTGGTGGATTATCAGCTCACCTGGGCAGCCAAAGGCATTGGACACTGCTTGAAACCCTCTCTTAAGTCCTAAGTCCTACTTTCTCTTGTTTCTCCCACATCTATGATAGCTGCTTTCTCTCAAGCTTTCATGTGGATCATTCTTCCTTGACCACCTCTGAATGATGCTGCCTCCAGCTTACTCTTCCTGAATGATCTCATCCTCTTCACAACTTCTGACACCCAGACTTGCATTTCCGGCTTGATTTCTCTTCCTCAGGTTCTGCAGGCACTTCAAATTCCATAGGACCCAAATTTGCTCATCTGTTCCTCTCCTTGTATGCCTGCCTACATGAAGGGCACTGCCATTCTCTCCTTCACTCTAGACAGAAATTAGAAATCATACTAGAAGCCTCCCTTAATCTTACCTCTCCCAGAAAATTTATATCAAAATTCTGTGAATTCTACTTTCATAGAATCATTTGCTTTCCTCACCTTCTCCTTATCCCCATAGCCTTAGGTCAGACCCTCATCATCTTTTGTCTGGGCCACAGAAGCTGGCTTCCCAGCTGCTGCTTTTGAGCACTATCAGTCCATTCTCTGCTGCAGCATGATACCTGGGCTCCAAGAGGACTCAGTAGATGCTGGTTGAATGAATGAATGAATGAGTTGTGGGTAGCAATTGCTTGTTCAGAGGAGAAATGCAGGGAGATTGTCTGCAGCTGATTGTCATTGTTTCTATCGGGATCACTATTCTCCACCTCATCTAGCCTTAGTGGAGATGATTCAGTATTAAACACATTTAGAGTATAGTTCATGGGACTCAGGAGACCTGTGTGATGGCCCAGGCTCTGCAACTTGATTACTATGAGGCAAGTCTTTTCTGTGACTGTATTTGACCCTGAGAGCACTGTAAAAGCAAGAATCAAGGAGTCTGAGGTTCTCAGTTGCTTTGCACTTACCAAGCTGCATTACCCTTCATGAGAAAGAAGGACAAAGATTATGATAGAGAGTTAACCAGGAGAGGTGTCTGAACCCACAAGGAGATGTCCTGATAGTTCCTTATAGGACATTATTCAGTCCTCTCAGAAATTCTAATGTGGGCTTCCATGCCCTGTTTCTTTGTCTGTCTCTAATGACACAATAGGCTTGGTCTTGGGGGTTCTGGAAGCCTCTTTGCAGATCTCTGACTCCTAAACCAAATATGGTACGTGCTATTGAACAGTTAACTCCTATTTAATTTCCCTTATATCTTAGCTTTAGCAGGGGATTTATATTTAAGTTGAGTAGCTGGCTGGGGTCCCCCAGTAAGTCCTGTAGACTTTTTGGGCCTGGTTAATAGCAACTTACCTGAAAACAGGGGACAGGACCAAGTGACTCATTGAGGTCCCTTCTGGGTTTTCAGGTGTTAATTCTACTCCTCCCATTGCAGGATTTAGTGAATATGATTGTACTCTGTGATAGAGTACATGTTATCTTCTTTTTCCATTATAAACTTGTCTTTTCCATGTTACTTTCCCCATCAATGTCAGGAAAATGCTGAGTATTGGTCATTTTAAGGGCTCTGGAAACAAGAGCCAGTATCTGAGTAAAGAGGGCATCAAAAGTTAGTAGTCTTGGGAAAATGTTTAATAGTAACAATTTTAGTTCTAGTTGTTATCTCAGCAGATTAATTCCTTATAGTATATTATTTTGCAGTACTTTATTCTGTCCAATTTTGATAATGAATAATCAATTAAGTCAGGTATTGTTCCATTGATTTTCTTCAAGTAGTCCAGTATGACCTGGCACATCTTGATATCTATTTCCAGGCCCTAAATCCTTAACAATAAGGAGGTGCTGGATGGAGGGATGATCACATCTGCCTTTTGGAGAAGGGAGTTCTGTGAAGAGATACTTTGTCAGCATCAAAGAGTTGACTTCAGGACCAAAGCCAGGCTCTCAGCCTTTATGGTCCCATGAGTCAGGTTGCTGTGTTTATTTTCCAGTCTCTGCCAAAGTCAGCCTGTCTTTCCTGCTCCCTGCAACATTAACTTTGTCCCCTACAGACACCCTACAGTCCACTTTCCTCCAAGCTTGGTGCCTGGTTGGTTCAACGTCGGAATTCTGGCTGGGTCTGAAATCTGTGACCAGGTTGGTGTCAGGAAGTGACTGGCATATGCGGCTGTAAGATGTGGTTGGGAGAGGAATTGCTCACCCAAACTCTTGGAGCCTTTCCAAATCCATCCGCTCTTTCATTGGAGATCACTAGTACAAGTTAGATTAGGGGAACTCCAACCTCTTAAGGTGGGGTGTAGATCAAATGATGCCTAAAGACCTTCTTCGTAGTGTGCCGGTATTCTACGTCTGATCTTCTAATCAGAAGATCACAGCATGAGACATTGATCACTGCTCAGAAGCAGGTGCCTGTTCTCCACCTGCCAGAGTCCCCCTGCTGCCCATGGTGGTGGCTGTCATCACCTATGGTCGTTCACTCCACCAGCTCACATCACCAGCTCGGTCCCTTTAGATATGACTGTTTAATCCATGGTATTGAATCCAGTCCATTCTCTTTCTGAGATGGGAATCAGAGGCCAAAGAAGGCCTAGGCGACTCATGGATACACACTGAGGTCGTAGCAAAGCTGTGACGGGAAAATAAGAGCTCTGGGATCTAAGTATGGGTCTTTCCTCATCACATGGTTCTGGCTCTGTGGCTGAGGATCTGTATAGCCCTGAGTCTTTTCAAACTGCCCAATTAGAAACTTTCATCTTCAAGGTCCTTTTTTTTTTTTTTTTTTACAAGCCTAAATAAAGGAAAGCCCTTGCCAGTTTGTTGAGGGTGATTCAGGAGAGAGACAAATATTCGTGCCTAATTGTGAAAATGGTGAGGTAATTAAGAGACAGTCTGAACTGCTACACCTTGGGGACTTTGGGAACCATTTGGGGCGCCTATCATTATTGGCTGCCTATACCTCAGGATCTTGACCTTGGAGCAACATGAACCGGTGTTAAAATATAGCAGGCAGCTTCCTGTAAGATTGATTTCATGTTCTTCCCATTTTTAATGCTATGACCTTGAACCAGTTACTTCCTTTTTTCTGAGGCTCATTTTCCTTATATATACAATGGGAATCATGTATTTCTTCTTCAGGAGATTGGTATGAAGAGCAAATGAAATAATAATGAAAATGCACTTACCATAGAGCCTGGTCAACAAATGGTGCTGTTGTTTGGTTTGTGATTGTGATGCTGACTAGGATTGCTAGATGCGCACCTGTCCAGGATGCATTTAGAAAAGTAGACCTTGTTTGCATATCAAAGTTAAGACCTAAGGAAGCTGAGATGACACATGGGCCCTCATCATCTGGAAAATGCTTGGGGAATGGAAGGAAAACTGGATTCTGAAGAGACATTTCAAGTTCTCAGCAATCCCGCCTACAGCCAACTCTGGCAGTGTGGAAACCCGAGTTCTGTCATTTCATTTGCTGACATCAGGGACCTGTGGGAAAGCCGCTTACACTCTTTGAGTCTCAGTCTCCTCTGCAGATCTATTTGTCCATGCATCCATCTATGCATTCACTCAGTAAGCATGAGAATGTACAATGTGTCACCCCCATCCCACGTATTAGGATAAGCCCTGGGAATGTGACTGAGTAAGAAACAGTCCTTAGTTTTGAGGAACTTATGCTTTGTTAGGGAGTGTAGCATACATCAGAAGTTACAGGGGCATTGTGAAGACAATAGGAGGGTGCCAGAGCACCTACAGAAGGGAGTCTTAAAATAAGACTTCAGCATTTACTAAGAACTGCAGTGCAGGAAGACTAGAGGCAAAGGCCTTCTGAAGGTTGCGTGCTTCAATTCCCCTCCATTACTTAGCACATACAGGCTTTCTTTTATACTGAGATGAAACATAAGCCCTTTTCTGAGAATTGCCTGGTGTGATGTATAGGAGGGGGAATTTCATGACACACAGGTGGAAGGGACTATGACACTCATCATGGGAAGGGAAATCCCATGACACCTAGTAAGAGACTTGGGACCCTCTGATTAGCAACTTCAAAAGGCTGCCCTTAGAGAAGGGCCTGGCAAAGCACTGAGGTCCTGTCATTCTGTTGAGATCTATCTTTCTGTAATGGGCAGATTACATGTTCTATGACTGATTTCTTCACAAGGGCATTTAACTTGGTGCGGGAAGGTGGTCAACGTGGACTTGCTGTAGGGAATGACATATGAGCCTCGCTGAAGACTTACTGGAGTTATCCTCGTGTGGGCTTGGGCAGGTAGGTGGCAGGAGAGAGGGAGGAGCTGGTGATTCTAGGCAGAAGAACAGCAGGTACCAGTGCTGGGAGGCACAGGCACAGTGCAATGAGGGGACTTGGAGAAGGGCAGCAGGACTAGAGCAGCCTTTGAGAAGGGAACCTGAGGAGGAGCAGGAGCCAGATCATGGTGGGGAGTGGACCATGGTAAGCCTTGAAAATGACTTTGAACCTTATCTGTAAGGAATCTGGTAGCCCTAGCTTACACTTTGGCTAAATGGACAAAGTTAGGCCAGTTTTTGTGGGCTCTGGAGTACTTAGCCTCCTGTGACAGCAGGGCGGGGCAGGCCACTTGTTGGGGGGTGGGGTGGGCGGGATGAGCATCTTAGAGCCGGCACAGAGGGGAACCATCAAGTGTGGATAGCTGGGGAACCGCCCTGGGACAGAGATGCCTGGTGTGGGACTGAGAGTGGGCCTCCAGGACTGACTTCCTGTGCTTCTCAGTCCCATTCTTTGCATGGTTGCCCCAGGCACCGTGTTAAGGAAGTCATTCCTTTATTCATGTGCTCATTTATTCATGCCTTCCGCAGATTTTTATTAAACTCCCACTCAGTGTCAGGTAGGTTCTAGAAGCTGGGATCATAGTAGAGCTTGATGCTGCCTACATTTATAGAGCTTTCATTTTAGGGGGAAGACAGATATACAGAAATAAATGAGTTAGTGTAAGGTACCGATAAGAGTTCTAAAGAAAAAGCAGATAAGGGAATAGAAAGAGGTACAGGTGGTGGTATTTGCAGATAGAGTAATCTTGTGAGGCCACTCTGCAAAGGTGACATTTGAATAAAAAACTGAATGAGGTGAAAGAGTGAACCACTCAAATACATGGGGAAACAGCTTTGCACAGTCCCTAGGTGGGAACAAATTTTGGGGGTGCACAAGGAACAGAATGAAGGTCAGAGACTGAATAACAGGAGGGGGTTGGAGAGGTTGCAGGGCCTTGCAGGCATGTAGAAGGTGCAGGAGTCAGGAGTAACAGTTTAGAACCCAGATCACTGAGGGCATAGCAGCTGGACTCTGGCCTTCCTCCTTCTCTCTCTGGCACATGGCCTTCCTGGGTTTCCTGATCTGACCTTTCTCAGGCTCCAGGACTCATAGGTATTCCATGGGAATACAGCCTCTGGGTCTTGTCTTCTCACTCTTTCCTATTATTATTAAAATTTAATTATTAAAATGAGAGGAATACTTTCTTCCTCCTTTTGAGTATAAAAGTGAGTGAAGGGCCCGAAGAATGAGTTCACACTAAGGGATTCATTTGACAAACAAATGCTTAATGTGTTGTATTTACCAACCTTGCTCCAGTCTTTGATTTGGGAGTTCATTCTTGGCATAGATCCATATTCCCATCTGGAGTCATTTCTTTTGCCTCAAGGATGACCTTTAACATCTCTTATAGTGTGGGCCCGTGGATAAGGAAAACTCTCAGCTTTGTTATCTCAAAAAATCCTCTGCCTTATATTTTGAAGATATTTATGCTGTAAATAGAATTCTAAGTTGACAGTTTTCTTTTTTTCCTTTTGGTATTTTAAAGGTGTTGCTGCCCTGTCTTCTGACTTGTGTTGTTTCTTATAAGAAGTTGGCTGTCATTATTATATTAGTTCCTCTGCATATAAGCCTGTATTTATCCCTTCTCTTAATCCTTTTAAGATTTTCTGTTTATCACAGGTTTGAAGCAATTTGATTATGTTATGAGTGGTGTCATTTTTCTCCCCCTCATTTATTTTCCTCAGAGTTTATTGAACTTTTTTGATCTGTAAGTTTATGGTGTATATCAAATTGAAAAATTCAGCCATCATTCTAATATTTCTTTAGATATTTTTCTGTTTCCCTTCCTTTGTGTACTACAATTACATGTCTACTAAGCCACTTGAGATTGTTGCACAGCTCACTGATGTTCTATTTAACTTTTTTTCCCCGTGTCTTATTTTGGATAGATTTTTATTTCCTTGTGTGAAGTTCCCTGATCTTTTCTTCTGTAATGTCTAACCCGCTATTAATCTAATCCAATGTATCTTTCATCACATAAAGTTTTTTTCTTTAGAAGTTCAGTTTGGGTCATTTTTATATCTTCCATATCTCCATTTACAATGACTGATCTTTCCTCTAGTTTCTTGGACATATGAGATCAAATTATAATAACCATTTTAATGACCCTGTCTTGTCTACTAATTTCATGATCTGTGTTTTCTCTGGGTTGATGTAGAGTGACTTTTTTTTTCTCAAGAGGTGGTATTTTTCCACTTTTTTGGTAAGCCTGATAATTTTTGACTGAATGCCAGACATTGTGGAATCTAAACCTTGTTGGTGCTGGATATTTTTGGATATTTTGTATTTCTAAGCTTTGTTCTGGGATACAGTTAAATTATTTGGAGAGTTTAACTCTTCCAGGTCTTACTTTTAAGCTTTGTTTAGTGGAGTCAGAGAAGTCTTTAATCTAGGACTAATTTCTACAAGTGAAGGAAGACAACAACTCTTCTGTTTATTCAGATCTATAAGGTTTTCCACTCTGCCTTGGGGGCACAAGAACATTTTCAGGCCCTGTGTGGGTAGCACAGGCTAGTCCCTCTATCTCTTCAGGAGTAATCTTCCTGGCCTTAAGTGGTTGCTTCACATGCATGATTTAGTCAGTCTCAGGTGGAGACTTGAAGGCCACTGTCTCCACTTTCTACAAAGCCCCTTGTCTGTATAGGCTTCTGTACTCTGCCTTGCAAACTCTAGTTGTTTTGGTGTCCCCCACCCTGTCTCCTTCACCAAGAGATTTTCCTACCTCTGTCTAGGTTCCTGCTCCCTTTACCATTACTCAGATACTCACACCAGGCAACAAACTGGGTCATCACAGGGTTCACCTTGTTTGTTTGTCACCTCTCAGGGACACAGGTTTTCGTTGCCTGATTTCTAATGTCTCAAGAACTGTTATTTCATATGTATTTTTTGGCTTTTAAACATATCATCCAAATTGCCTGTGAGAGCTTTTAACAACCAGTTACCTGGAATTTGCTATTGGCTAATGTGAGGTCACCTTTGGAGTAGACCTGAATATTCCCAGATGGCTGACATTTCAGTGACTACTTACATCAGAATCTCTGATTAAAAGAGTCAGTCACTTCTGCTAAGAATCTGGGGTGGAAATGTATTTAATGGACTACATCAACTTGCTACAACTAGAAGAAAAGTGTCTGGAGGAGTTCATGGAAACCACATGAGAACCTAGATTAAGCTGGTGCGGCTCTGGTCTTGGCCAACAACTTGTGATGTTCTTTATGACTTATAACATGACTTTGTAGCATGTTTTTCTCCAGCCATTGGCTTAATGAACAGATGATAGGGTCAGAGACTGGGGGAGGGGTCAGCTCTTGGGTCCTGACCAGCTTTGCTGTATGGGTTAAGTCAGTCAGTCAGCTTCTCAGAGCCACAGAATCCTGAGCTGTGATTCTGGCCTTGCTTTACTTGGATGTGAAGAAATTGTTAAGAAAATGTCTAACAAATACCTTGAATCTGTACTTGAAGTCACCAAAAGTCTGTATGGATGGAATTGTGGGTGCTTAGTAAATATATTTGATATTTTCTTCTTGTAGAAGTTCCAGAAATTTTACTTCTCGGTAAAAACATTTGGAGTGCCATTTGAACGCTTCACAGTGTTGGGTATTATTAAGATTCCGGTGGTGATTCTTCTCAGTTTTGTCTTTCTGACTGCCACCTCCCCATCCTCTCAGGGGACTGAATGGTCTCTGAGTGCATGGCCTTCGCTTCACTTTCATAGTGTATTTGTGATGGGCAACATTCATTCAGCTTGAAGTGTAAGGAAACTAATCAACCAACCCATCTTTATGAGCCCCAGCTCTGGCAAAGTGTTGAGGGGCAAACAATGATACCTAAGATCTAGTTACTGGTCTGAAGAATTTATTTCTTCATTGTAGAAGTAACACCTATCATTGTGAGTTAATTAGAATGAAAACGTTTGCCAACAAAACAACACAAATTATAACCGATTACAGAGGCCATAGGAGCAGGAGAGACCAGGTGTCAGCAAACATGACTGACTTCCCATGACAGCCATGTTCCTGAGATATCAACTGCATAACACTTAGAAAGCTCTGAAGAAGGGGGGTGGAACAGGGCCTAGAGAGCGGATGATGTGGAGGGTGAGGACCAGAGTCAAACAGTGAACAGAGTGGAATGCTAAGGACAGCCAAGGTCATTGTGTCTAGTGCCCGTGAAGGGCCAGAAAGCATCCAAAAACAGCATCAGGGCATAGAGTCCCATTTCCAGAGATGGAAGTCTCATACTCCTGCACCACATTTCAAAATTTTCTCCAAATAGTTACACACGCAAAATTTCCTCCGAATCGTCTTTCAGTTGTCACAGGAGGGCTATGAAAGAGGCACGGCACACAGTTGTCATTTGACAGAATAGGAAACTGAGGGTAGGGAAGGTTGGCTGGCTTTTGCACAGCGACCTGAATAGGGAAAGAAGGAGCCCTGACCAGGATCCACAGGTGCTCTCTCTGCCTAGCACCCTCCACTCTTCCCGATGACCCAGCCTGGGGTGGAGAGTCGTGAGCACAGCTCAGGTCCCACGGGAGCGATTTAACTCAAATCTGGGACTAACGCTTGTCCGGCTCCAGGAGAAGTGCAGGTGTGTGAGGCTCGGCCAGGTCTTGCTGCACACCTGCTGTAAAGGAAGGTGGAGAGGAAGCCAAGTTCTCTGTGACCTCCTTCAAGTCAAAGGAGAGAAAGAGGCTCCTGTTGACTTGGGAGGGAAGTGGGAGGACAAGAGAGGAAGTCTGCTTCTTAAGCCTATTAAGGAGGAACAACCACGGGCCAAGTATCCAATTAACCTGACATCTCTTGCAGCCAAAATATCTGAGGATATAAGAGAATGTAATATGTAGAGTCTTGGAAGAAAAGTGACAAATAGCTGGAAAGTAGCCCCAGTTTATTTAAAAAATAGGTCAGGCCCAACAAATCCTTCCTAGCAATTCCTGATCCAGGAGCCAGAGGGAGGGCTGAGAGGGTGCAATGCTGCTTTGATTTGAGGCAGGCACTGCCGTTGTACCAAAGAGAGACAGTCGGGGCTGATGGGAAGCACGGGGCACAGTGCCCTTTGTGTTGAGCTGCATGGTGCCCTGATAGTGACAGCATATCTGGGACTGGCCCAAGGTCACCCAGCCTGAAGGTGGCAGAGTGGTAGAGACTAAACCCAGTCCCAGCTCATTGGTTGTGAGAACTAAGGTGCTTTCTGCAACCGGTGGCTGCTGCTCTTCCAGGTGTCCTAGGCCCTGCCTCTCCCTGCAGGTATCCTTGGCCCTGCCTCTCCTTCCAGGTCTCCTTGGCCCTGCTGGGACATTGTCCGGGATTCACAGTAGCGCTGAGGCAGTGCCAGGCCGGCCCCTGAGGGCTGCAGCAGGGGTCAGAACTGAGAAGGCACATAGCTGTCCCCAGCTCTGTCTAGACCAGGGTTTCACAGGCAGCCCTGGGGGAGCTGATTCAACATGCAGCCTGAGGAGTCTCACCCACACAGGTTCTAATTTTGTTGGTCTGGTGTGGGGCTTGAGACTCACTTTAGGGAGATTGACACAGATTGTCATAGAGAAACACTGTCCTAAATCACTGTCCTAAATGCCCAGATGGTTTCCTCAGAACATTAATTTCTAGCGATGTTTATAGATCTCTCAGGAGAAAAGGGTGTCATAGCCATAAATTTGGTAAAACTATATACCCTAATTCTCTCTTGTAGGTTCACAATTCATTTTAGTAAATTAAAGGCTTAAAATGATTATAATTAAGAAATTTATATTTTGCAATATATACATATATCAAATTTTTACGTTGTACAACCTAAGCTTACACAATATTATATGTCAATTATACCTCAATAAAGCTAAAAAAAGAAAAGATATCTGTTTAGCTATTTGCCCAAACTCACTTCACCATAGAATCCACCACTGAGTACCCACTCAGTGGAATACAATGTAGAAAAGTGCAGTTCTCGCCCGGCGTTTCTCAAACTTTGTGATGCATCACAATCACGTGGAGAGCTTGCTGGAACCCATTGCTGGCCCCACCCAGAGATGGTGATGTTGGTGGCTGGTGTAAGGCCTGAAAATTTTCATTGCTCTTTAAAAAAATATATTTTTTATTGATTTTTACAGAGCGAGGAAGGGGGAGGGGGAGAGAGAGAGAGAGAGAGAGAGAGAGAGAGAGAGAGAGAGAGAGAGAAACCTCAATGAATGTGCTCTGATTGAGAATTGAACTGGTGACTTCTCGGTGTATGGGACGATACTCACGAACTGAGCTACAACAGCCAGGGAAAATTTGCATTTCTTACAAATTACCAAGTGATGCTGATGCTGGTGGTCTGGGGTTCACATTTTGTGAACCATTGCCCTAGACCCCTCTGTGAGCCCTGGCTCAGCCACGGTCCTGGCAGGCCTCCTGGCAGCATTCCCCAGTAGGAGGATGGAGACTGGGAATGGTGAGTGACAGGACTTAAGGGAAGGGAATCCCAGGAGCACAGCCTTGTTGGGGTTTGAGACTCAAGGTAATAAAAAAGCATATGGAGATGGGCTCTTGCCAAGAAGTCAGTTACAGTCAGGAACACTGTAAAACAGGAAGGTCTCAGTGGGTGACAGTAGCTGACACTCTGTAACATGCATCGTGTTTGGCCTTGCTCAAGGGGAATCTGGAGTGTCTGTGCCTTTAAAAAGCCAATGCTAGTGAGACATGTGAGGACATCTGTTGACAAGTGAACAAGCCAGGGACCCTGGAGGATATGTGCATACAGAACACACCACCTTGCAGGACCAACAGCATCTAGACCCTTCTCCCCACACCCAGACTCGCAGACTTCCGACCCATGATGAGCAGCAGGGAGTAGGGCCATCTGCTCTAGCATAGCACTTCCTTCTGGGCAGGCTGACTCCAGTATTGCTTTGCTGGGTTGCATCTTTTAGTCCAGATCCTAGGACATGAGAGCAGGAGAGTAAATATGAGGATGGAACTAGAACTGTCTTTGGTCAAAGAGGACAGGAAAGCTATCTATACTAATAAAAAGGTAATATGCTAATAAGACTGGACATCTTCTGGATGTCCTTCTAGACAAAGCCACAGTGGTGGGGGCTGAGGCAGAGGTGGTTAGGGGTATCAGGCTGGCAGGCAGAGGTGGTTAGGGGCGATCAGGCAGGCAGGCAGGCAAGCGGTTAGGAGCTAGTGGTCCCAGATTGTGAGAGGGATGTCTGACTGCCAGTCAGTCAGACATCCTCAGAGAGGTCCAGGATTGGAGAGGGTGCAGGCCAGGCTGTCGTGCATGAATTTCATGCACCAGGCCTCTAGTATATTTATAGGCAATAGGAAAGGTCCCAATGCCCAGCAGAGCCCTTGCTTGTCTCGCTGCTGCCTTTCTGCCTTTGGAATGTCCCCCTTTCGGGTGAAGCTGAGGTCCATATCTAAAGGCAAACAGACAGTGCTTGAAGAACTAACCCTATGTGATTATCAACCACACAGACCACAGTTTAGATCATATCAGGTAAGTATGGGGAGGAAGAAAGAGAGCAATACATGTCTGACTTCCTCCCCTGTGTGATTCCCAATATTTTGCTGACTTCTTAGCCAACTTATATGAGATTGGTTGATGTTTGAAGGCTGCCTTCACCTGGAGCCTTTGTTGCCCACTGCAGCTTATTTAGGAGTCAGGACTTCGGACTTTACAGATGCGCCCACCATCATTCTTCAAGACCCAGCCCTTACATGAGTCTTGAGTCTTTCCAGGGCAATGGGAGGCCAGGCAGATGGGCCAAGACTGAGCTTTCAAAGCCCCTCCCAAGGGTCTTCCACTGTGGCTGAACCATCTTAAATAGCTTCCTGAGACATGCCTGGATTCCTGTGTATGCCTACATGAGGACTTAGAGGGCCTGTACATCTGCTTCTCCCACAGGATCCACATGGTGCCTTGCCACAACAGGTGCTCACTAGGTATTTGTGGGATGAAAAGTGCCACTCACATAGCTGAATGCCCAGGGATCCTGGGCCACTGCTCTTTCCCACCCCACTCCCAGCCTCTCGGGATGGCATAGCTTTGAGCTCATGGGAAGAGTGCAAGTCCCCTCTGCAGGAGATTGACAGCCTGTGACACAGGAACAGGGCCACAGTTACCATTTTGTTCCCATGACCTGTAGTTATTGAGCTGAATGACCCTCCATATCTATTCATTCCCCCTCTCATGAATATGCACATGGTTGACACTTTGTAAATTGGCTGCTGGGGAAAGTGTGTCAGGGAGCCCTATGGAAAAGGGGACCTTGGAATCAGAGTTGAATGGCAGATAAGGGGTGATCTTGAACCACACCTACTGCCTGGACCAGCTGGAACGTTTCCTTTTCTCAATATATTTAAGTAGAGTCAAGATTGGGGTCAGTTTTGTGCACAGAACCTTTTCCAGTTTTAGCGATCACTGCTCAGCTTCCGGAGCATAGTATCCATGTGGATGTGCAATGCTGGATGGCAGTTGTCACTGTTTGGTGCCAGTGCCTGGTCACCGGAGTTCACTGTGTGGGTCGCATGTCCTCAGAGGAGGGACAGTCACAGAACTGGAGCAGCAGTGGGTCGCTTGATGCTGCCAAGGTCCTCAAAGGATAATGTTTCAGCTTCTCTCCCTGGACCTTCCTCATCCCCTTATGCCTCCTTTTTTGGGGGTATCTCCCCCAAGCGAACCCCTTCCCCCTTCCCTCTCCCACCATCTAGTGCAAATGGTTTCCAAATCCAGAGTGCCAGCCTCAGCTTCCCTCCAGAGCTCTGGGATCACATTTCCTTTTCTTTTATAACATTACCGTTTGCTATTTACAAAAGCAGTAGGTGTTAATGGCATACATTTTAGAAAGTATAAACAAGTACAAGAAAGGGAAGAATGAGCTATTGACAATCCAACACCCCATGACAGTCCCTGAATCCCTCTTCATCACACATAAGCATAATAGGTTTTAATTTTCAAAATGCAATCGCTCTATTCTTCTCCCACATGTTCTTCTCAACCCACAGCTTATCATGGTTATATTCCTGTGTTATTAAACACTCTTCCACAACATTTCAAAAGCTGTGTAGCCTGCACTCTGTCAATGTTCATGTAGTCACTTGTGCTTTGTGGAACCTTTAAGTTGACTGCTATTTTTTGCCATTAAATGCTGCTTTCACAAAATTCTTATAGCTACATGCTTATGATTATCCATGATTCTTTCCTTAGGATATACTTTTAAAAATGGAATTATTGGGATAGCAGATTTCTGCTTTTTGTCACTTTCACTGAATTTTATCAAACTACTCTCCAAAAAGTTCTCACTAAAATTGTACGAAAGTACTTATTTTTCTGCAGCCATTAAAAATAGAGTTTTAGCAGTTTTGGGGGGAGATGAGCTTATTTGGTATTTAAGAATGACAACTTTTTATTTTAATTGAAAGTTACCTGACTTCTAAACAGGTTAAATATTTTTGCCAGATGTCTATTTGCCATTTGTGCTTATTCTCATGTGAATTCGTTATAAGCTCCTTTGTTCAGTGTTAAATCAGGGATGTCCTTCTTTCTCGCATTAGTTTGTAAGAGCTCTCTCTCTATTACGGATATTAACCTTGCCTGTCAGGGATGGTAGAAATGTACTCTCAGTTTACCACTTGCCTTTTAATTTGGTTTGTAATATTTACTGGCTGGGACTGCACTGTTGTCTGCTTGCTAGACATCTCTTACATGATGCAATGGCATCGCACACTTCACATATCGAAATTGAAATTTATCATTTCCCTGGCCATCCTGTCCTTCCTGCTGGCTGGCTTGTTTCTGTTGATACACCACTGGTTTCCTGGTCCTCCAGGCTAGAACTGCTGGAGGCATCTTTGGTTCCTGATATGCCATCAGCGGCCCGCTCCCAGAGCTTCTCTTTCTGCGTCTTCTCTGGCAGGCAACCCTACTTACACAACAGTGCTTCAGATCCCTATTATTTTTTGACTGAACTTTGCAATTAGTCTCAATAAGTTCATGCCTTGCCTCCCCAAGGCCAGGACTGCCACGCCTCCTTTCTCCTCCTTGCCCCTGTGGGATGCTGCATCACATTCATCTTCCTAAAGTAGAGCTCGAACATAGAACTCCCTGCTTAAAAATGGCCAACAGCTCCCCACTGTCCTGTTTGTTTAATTACATCACAGCCTGGCCATGATTTCCCTTTAGCCGAATCTCCCACTGTCTCCACCAAGTTGCTCCCCAAACAAACTCACTGCTTTCCTTCCCCTTTACCTCTTTGCTCAAGCCATCCCTTCCTCCCAGAATCCTCCCCACCACCTCCACCTACCAAAATTCATTCAGAAAGTTCCCCACCCACCCCACTGCTGCCATCCCCGGCATTTCTGACTCTTTAAATGGAAATGAATTCGCTCTTCTTTGAGCCCCCAGGACAATTTACTTGAGCTTCTCTTGTAAAACAAACCTAATTCCATCATCCAGTGGAGCCTCAAAGGTCTTATACTCCTGCTAGAAAGCAGAGTGCTTTGAGGGCATTGCCCTGTACATCTGTTTCTCCCACAGGACCCACATGGTGCCTCGCCACAACAGGTGCTCACTAGGTATTTGTGGGATGAAAAGCGCCACTCACATAGCTGAATGCCCAGGGATCCTGGGCCGCTGCTCTTTCCTACCCTGCTCCTAGCCTCCCGGGCAGAGCTCACGGGCAGAGCACAAGTCCCCTCTGCAGGAGGCTGACAGCCTGTGACACCAGGCACAGGGCCACAGTTACCATTTTGTTCCCATGACCTGTAGTTATGGAGCTGAATGACCCCTCCATATTTACTCATTTCTTTCCTTCATGAATGTAATGGGCGCACATGGTTGATGCTTTGTAAATTGGCTGCTGGGGAGTCTCAGGGACCCCATGGAAAAGGAGACCTTGGAATGAGTTGAATGGCAGTTAAAGGGTACAAGAGGCACGCCCCTTTGACCTTGACCACACATGCTGCCTGGACCAACTAGGACTTTTTCTCTTAATATATTTAAATAGAGTCAAGATTGGGGTCAGCTTCATGCACAGAGCATTTTTCAGCTTTAGAGGTGACTCTGAGCCAGCACGGGAGTATGCAATTGACAGTCTATTTTTAGCTTCCCTGAGACCGTGTCCAACATCCCAAGCTGAGGGTGGGCACACCTGCTGCATTCTAATGAGGCAGCCCGATTGCCTGTGCCAGCCCGGGATCTCGCCGACCTGAAATCTGATGTTGCTAAACTGGGAAGCCTGCTCATTTCCCAGAGGCTGTAGCCTAGATACACCAGGAAAATGGGACCATCACATCCTCCTGCTGACTCCCCTCCAGCCCCTGGCAGTCTTGGGGTTGTGCCCACAGCATGATAAAGGGAAGAAGCCACTAGTTTTTGCTTTATCTTGCTCTGTCCTAGGACCTCCCTGTTTCCTTTGCAGGAAAGGAGGTAGGAAGTCGGAGGTGACCCAGCTCACAGATGAGAAAAATGAGGCAGAGAACAGGGACATGTTTATGTAATCTGAATATTAATAATAATAATAACAATTAAACACTTATTATATGCCAGGCAGTTCTTAATATCTTTACTCATATCAACTCATCCAAATTTCTGGACAGCTCCATCTGGTAGTTTTTATTTTGATCTCTGCTTACAGAGGACACTGAGGCACAGTGATGAGAAAATGACTTTCCAAGGTCATTTGTCAGCCAAGTAGCAGGACAGAGTTTGAAAGCCAGGCAGTGTGGCCCAGGGTTTGCATTCTTGCTCTGTGCTGTCTGCCTCTCAATGCCTTCTTTCATTTTACTAGAGTCTGGGTAGAATCCAGGAGCCCTGATTCTCAGCTCCGGACAACCAACCACGACACACGACTCCCTCTGTTTTTAAAGATGCTTCTGCTCTGAGGCCTTTGCTGTGCTGTGCACACCTGCATTTCCTCCACTCCAGGGAGAGGAGGCTCTTCCCCTGGCAGACTGTGCCTCTGCAATGAGGCTTAAACTTCTGTGCCCAGAAGTTCTCCAAGCTTCTATCTCCTTCTCCCTCCTCCCCTTGGCCTGTGGGAGTGGCGGGCGGTCAGTACTGGGCAGCAGCAGTGGGTGTGCAGCTGGGCCAGTGTCAGGACTGGGAACCCAGAAAGGGTGGTGCCGTTAGTGCCCGGGGAAGGTCACCGAGGTATGGTCTTCACAGTTCAGACAAATTGCTGAAGTCCAGAGCAACCACGAATCAGAAACCAGAGTGGGAGGCAGCAGGTGTGAGGCCCAGAACCCAAGAGATTTGCATTTGGGGCCAAGTGCTGCCTGTTGGGTGGAGAAAGGCCTGTGGGTGTGATTTTCCTAAGGGGGCAGGTGGGACTCATTTTAATTTAATAAACACTTAATGCTCCGAAGTTTTCTAGGCACTTTACACACACCAACTTGTCGAGTCCTCAGGACAATTCTAGGTGATGAGAACCATTTTATTCTCACTTTAGATGGAGGGAAACTGAGGCACCAAGAGGTTAATCACTGCGCTCAAGTAATACAGCTTGTATGTGGCAGAGCAGGATTCACGTTTCGGGAGACTGGCTCTGGAATCTCTTCTCCAGCCACCATGCTGGACATCTTTCCCTTTATTGAATGTTTACTGTTCGCCTCTAAAGAAAGATATTGTCCTCATTTAATGGAGATGGGAACTGGGGCCTAAATGGGCTGAAGTCACCTGACTAGCAAGAGATGGAGCTGGATTAAACCCAGATCTGTTTGGCTCCTGAGTAGCATGGCACCTCAGCCATCAGCGTGACTGCCAGAAAGCTTGAAGGCACCACCCCTCAGGAGTGGCCTTAGGGGCCAGGAAGGGAAGAGGGGGAAAATCTCACAGGGCAGGGCCTTGCTGCCAGTGTTCACACCAGGCTCCCTTTTTTCCACCCTCAGGTGAGCAGTACCCCCTCTCAGCCCCCTCAGCCTGTGGTCCCGTCTAAGCCTGTGCAATGTGTCCATCATGTGTCCACTCAACCCAGCTGTCCAGGACGGGGCAAGATGTCCAAGCTGCTGAACCCAGAGGAGATGACCTCAAGAGATTATTACTTCGACTCCTATGCCCACTTTGGGATCCACGAGGTAAACCATCCTGAGCTGGTGGCCGAATGGGGCGAGCTTGGCTCTGCTGTTCCATCACTGTTCTCTGAGGCAGCATGTGCTCAACTCTCCACTGTCATGAAGTGAGTTCTCCCAGTGGTCCGAGGCTCCTGACTCTCTCTCCATCCACGAGTCTCTCTGGGAGGGGGTCAGGGCCAGGCCTGGAGCAGGTGAGTAGGTGAAAGTGTGTGTCTGTGTTGCTTCGCTGGTGAGCAAGGGGAGCTCAGGGTCTCTGTTTTACAGCCTCACACCTATGTCTCTTCCCGGTCCTCAGTTCATGTGGTCCAGGTGGACTGAACATCCTCGGTCCTCGCTCCAGGAGCTCAGATGCTTTGCAGCTAGGGTCCTAGAGCCAAAGGCCTCCTGAGGTCATGGTGTCGGCCTTCAGGGAGGATGGACATGAATCCGTAGGTTTGCCCTGGACCAATGAGTGCCTCTAGGGAAGAAATGCAGCAAGTGTCCTTGGAAACCTGGCCCAGGTCTGACACCCTGATTGATTCTCAGGAAATTCCTTTGTGTAAATGCTGTCTTAATCCCTAGCAGGGAAGACTTCTGTGAGCTTTAGCATAGAACAGAGCTTCCTGACAAAAGGCTTCCTGATACCTGTGCCTCCAGCGCTGCCTTCATCACCTTTTAACACTCTCAAGCCACCCCAAATAAATGACTATATTAGCTGCGTGGTTACTGTTCTAAGCACAGTATATGTATCATTTCATTTGCTCTTCCTAAGAACCCTATGAAGAAAATATTTCTATTATCTCCTCACAGTCTGAAGAAATATTGAAAAAGAAAAAAAGATTTGCTTGTTATGCAAATGCCTTTTCAAAATATTCTCAAAGCCCTGCCTTCCAATTAGATGCTTCTTCTATAAATCCTTCCTGTATTGAAAGGCTGCACTGCCATTGCCAGGCACGTGTTTAGTAATAATAAGCGGCATTTTTCTTGAGTGCTTACAACAACCTGGCTGCTGTTCCGGGCATTTTATATTATTAGCTCATTTATTCCTCAGGTCAATCTTATGAGGTTGATATTATTATCTGTCTCCATTTTATAGATGAGGCTATAAGACCTTAAGCATCAGATCGACCTTCGTTCATCCTTGCTGATTCCTTTGCACACAAGGTTATAGGCTAATAAATGGCAGAGTTAGAAATTATACCTTCACATTTTGGGCTCAGGGGTTTCATTCCTAACTACGTAGCCATAAAGCTTCTAAAACAGTTCACTCTTTCCAGAAGTGTTGATGTTGCTCCTGCTGGCTCCTTTGCAGTTCCGTGTGGCGGTAGAGAGTGGATGTGGGGGTCCCTCCGTTACTACTAAATTTGGGCTCAGCCTGGGGCGACACAAGGTTTGGCCCCCTGAGAATGCCTTTCCACATAAAAGCTCTGGCCTGGGGTGCGGGCCTGGCCTAGGAGGCCTGGGCAGTCAAGCTTGCCGCTCTTAGTGGATCGAACACCCTCTCAGGGCAGACGGGTGAGTTGTGCCTACCATGATCCTCTTTCCCTGGGACCCAGGATTGGGATATACATGTGTGGAGTCCTGTCCTGGGCCTGTGAGAGGCTCTGAGAAGCAGAAAGGACTCCTTCAAGAGCTCCACTCCTCAAGGTCCTGCAGCTAATTAAGGGATGTGCCTTCCATATAATCAATTCTAACAGGCCCATGGCTCAGGGCAGAAACTGCAGTCCCAGAGTCCCGATGTGGTCCCCTTGGGGCTTTCCAAAATCCCTCCTGAGAGAAACCAACTCTCCACGATGGGCATTCAACTCCCCACCCATCTTTAGGCTGTGTTCCCTCACGGAGCCTCCTCTGATTGACTTCTCTGACACCTCCCTCTGAATTGCTAAATTCTTGCTGGGCAACACTTTGGCACCCAGGATATGCTCTCTTGGGCTACTATTAGTCTATATAATTCTTCAAGGCTTGGTTCCTCAGCCTCTAATCAATGTTTGGCACATCATCTAATTGGCAAAGATTTATTGACGTGCCTGCTAGCTTCATCACTCAGGTGATGCCTGGCCAGCACCATGGCCAGGCATCCAGCAGGGTATGATCTCCATTGAGAGGGCACCTCAAGGGTCATCAAATAAATAGTATAGTATGCCTCCTCAATTTCATGTATTGATAGAAAAATCAAATTTGTATATGAACGTATATAAACATAGTGTAGACTGAGCTAATTAAGTTGGAGTAAGAGATCTGCAGGTCACAGACAACATGTCTTTCCTAGAATAGTTAGCAATCCTTCACATGAGAAAGTACTTCTGATTATCTAGCTTAAGTCCCTCCTCCTGCCGCTGCTGCCCATCTCTAGATCCTGGCGTCAGTGAAACACAAAGGTCTGTAATGCAGGGGTGGCTAGTTGGTTTTCCCTCCTTGTTGAAGCTTTCCCTTCACCCTGTTTTTGGTCTCTGGTAGGAAATGAGTGGATGGATTCTTCACATTGTTCTTTGCAGAGAGAGGGCCTGCTCATTTTTTGTTATCAAATGCCAGGGATCTCAGTTCTGTGGCAGACGGCTCACAGCGATGCCTTTGCCTCCTTAGCATGGGCAAGACCCATATCTCACCAGCCGGAGCAGAGCTGGCCGTTTGGCAGCCTTCTGCCGTCATTAACAAGATGCTCACAGGGCAGGCAGCAGCACCGCCAGCTTGCTGATTAATAGTGATCAGTGAGTGTTTAGGAAACATGGTGCTTGGGTTTGATGACTCAGCAAATACAAAGGAGAAGCGCTGGGTTTGGGGAAGGACACTGTTAGGGTCTAGAGAACACAGCAGGAGGTGGTCTGGACACTTCTGTTCTTCCATCTCATGACTCCATCCAGAGATGACTCCGTACTCAACCTTCAGAGGGTGGGATGAGGGAGAGGGCCCTGTGGCCTTCCATCACAGGGCCTCTCTGAGAAGAATGGAATCTTGAACAGGAACAGAAGTGACAGATGTCTGCCTATTGCAGTGATTCTCAATCTTCTGGCCCTTTAAATACAGTTCCTCATGTTGTGACCCAATCTTTAAATTATTTTCGTTGCTACTTCATAACTGTAATGTTGCTACTGTTATGAATCGTAATGTAAATATCTGATATGCAGGATGGTCTTAGGCGACCCCTGTAAAAGGTTTTTTCAACCGCCAAAGAGGTCGTGACCCACAGGTAGAGAACCGCTGGCCTACTGAAACCTTTGCTCAGAGTGGAGAGGGCCAGCTCTGTGACCTCCGGCAGCCCCGCTCTGAATTCTCAGCATCGTTGACAGGTGCTGGGCGTGGTGCCTCAGCTGCCTGCCAGTGGGGCTGTGTTGCCAGCCCCCACGTCCTGGGCACCCATCCCACTCCTGGCCAGCTCAGTTCTCTTGACTAGCTTGCTGCAGTTTCTTTTGAAATATTCCTGAAGACCTCATTTCTCAGCAATTAGTCAATGTGCTGTCACATGTTTAACAGACAAAAAGCTGGGAGACAAAGTCTTCCACAGCTGGAGCTGGGAATTGTTTGCACCTGGCATGCTCTGTGAAACGTTTGAGGCTTCTTCAGGTCGTTCTCTCCCAGGGATGATTGAAGCAGGGGTGGAGGAGGAAGAGCCCTTACTTTGGGCAGGCCAAGTGGAGGAAGATTTGCTGTCACAACTTTCCTTCTCAAAGAATTTGTATTTTCGAACTAACTCCTGTGGTCTGGAGCCTAAGGAAAGGAAGAAGGGACCAAAGAAGTGACAAAAGGCAATGAATTAAAGAGGAGGCACTTGGGCAGCTCTGGTTCAGCAACTATAGGATCTGCAGAGGTATTGGGCCAACCTAATTCCATCAGGAACAGCTGTGAGGACTTGTAACCATAACTGTGGGTGGGAGATTTCTGAAATATTTGCCTTTATGTTTGCTCCATTCTCTGCTCACCTCTAACAATTTCTTTGCATGGATGAAAAGGGTTATCCTCACAAAAGGCCAGAGCTAACACTGATGTAATACTTATTACGTTTGTTTAACTCTCACAACAGCCCTATGAAGTAGGCACTCTTATTACCCCATATTCCAGATGGGGAAATTGAGATACAGAGGCTGAATGATGTTCTGGATCAGAGAGCTCAAAAGCATTAGAGCTGTGATTTGAATGTAGGAACCCTGGCTCCACTACACTCTACCGTATTCCTACTTATAGAGCATGGGTTATGCACCACGCCCTGTGCCTGGTTCTGAGGAAACCATCTGCAGTCTGTGGTCTCACAATGTGAGGTCTTGCAGTTTTGATGTCTAGAAGTCTTAGAGTGTTTGGTCCCAGACACCTCTGGGAGGGAAGGGCTTGAGCTCACTTTCAAATAAGTTAAAGCCAAAAGTAAACTCAATCTAAGTAAACCCTTCCACACTCAGATTCTAGTATGATCAAATATCTGAGCTCTAAGGCAGCACAGGAAGTAGTGGCTCCGCTGAAAAGCAAATAGTACAAGATCTTTTAGTCCCTGTGATTAAATTCCCTAACAGAAGGATTAAAGCTACAAACCCATCCCAAACTTGCTCAATTCCTGATTGGATTGAACTGAGCAGCCCATCACTCTAGTTGCCTAACAAAGGAAAAAACAGTACTTTTTGGAAAAGACAACAACAATAAAAACTAACAGCTGGTAGTGTTCCTTACAACATTATCTACAGTATAAAATAATTATAAGATGTAAAGAAACAAGAGAATTTGGTCCATAGTCAAGAGGAAAATTAATCAATAGAAACACACCTACAAACAGCCAAGGCCTTGGAATTATCAGAAAAAACACTTTAAAATAACTATAATAAGTGTGATTTTTAAAAAATCTCCAAGAGAGATTTTTATACAATAGATGAAATTCTACAAGAAAAGTACAAGATCTAAACCAGACATTTATTGAATGAGATTAATAGCAAATAGGATACATAGAAAGAAAAGATCTATGAATTTAAGGACAAATGAGTAGAAATCATCCATAAAGAGAAAAAAAATTGACAACAAGCTCGGTGATTTGTGGGACAGAATCAAGTGGTAAAATATGTGAGTTCCAGAGGAGAAGAAAAAGAATAGGAGAGAAAAATATTGGAAAAAGTATAGGTGGATAAATTTCAAAAAAAAAACACAAAAAACACCTTAGTTTGCTCAAGCAATGAAGCCACATTTGAAACAATTGGAATTACCGCCTGATTATGTTTATGTTAATCCCTGGTCATTCTCTAAGATCCATCTCTGTCTTCTGCATTGACCAAATAGGCACACTGAATGGGAATATGGGCCTCCGGGAATTCATCTCCTGGACTGATGGGCCTCATGGAACTAGTGTCAGTTAGAGCCAGTGTCCAGTAATCCTCAAAAATCTGTCTTTTTTTCTTCTTCCAATGTTATCACCCTAATAAATGGCTGCAAGCCTTCTTAGGGAAGGCTGAAGAATGATTAACAGCATCAGTTCTTGGTAGTGCAATAGGATTTTCCCCGAGGGGACATGGCTCTTCCTTCATTCAAGGGGTTCTGTAAACTAACTCAAGTTTGGGAATCATGGAGGGACTCTGACTCTGGTGATGCAAACCAGACTTCTGCTCACTATTCTTTTTTTTTTCCTTTTAATTTCTTTATTAGTCAAGGTATTACAAATGTTCCCTTATTCCCCCAATAACCCCCCCCCCCCACCCATGCTCTCATCCTCCTGTTGTCCGAGTCCTTTGGTTTGACTTATATGTATGCATACAAGTCCTTTGGTTGATCTCTCCCCTTTACCCCCACCCTCCCCAACCTTCCCTCTGGGGATTGACAGACTGATCGCTGTTTCTCTGTCCCTGTTCATCAGTCTATGTTGTTCTCTATATTCCACAAATGAGTGAGATCATGTGATATATATCTTTTTCTGACTGGCTTATTTCACTTAGCATAATGTTCTCCAGTTCCATCCATGCTGTTGCAAATGGCAAGAATTCCTTCTTTTTTTACCACAGTATAGTATTCTATCGTGTAGATGTACCACAGTTTTTTAATCCACTCATCTGCTGATGGGCACTTAGGCTGTTTTCAGATGGTAAATTGTGCTGCTGTGAACATAGGGATGCATATATCCTTTCTGATCGGTGTTTCTAGCTTCTTGGGATATATTCCCAGAAGTGGGATCATTGGGTCAAGTGGGAGTTCCATTTTTAGTTTTTTGAGGAAAGTCCATACTATTCCCCACAGTGGCTGCACCAGTCTGCATTCCCACCAGCAGTGCAGAAGGGTTCCTTTTTCTCCACATCCTCTCCAACACTTGTTGTTTGTTGATGATAACCATTCTTATAGGTGTGAGATGATACCTCATTGTTGTTTTGATTTGCATCTCTTATATAATTAGTGACTTTGAGCATGTTTTCATATGTCTTTTGGCCTTCTGTATGTCTTCTTTCAAAAAGTGTCTATTTAGGTCTGTTGCCCATTTTTTGATTGGATTGTTTATCTTCCTTTTGTTAATTTGTATGAGTTCCCTGTAAATGTTGGAAATTAAACCCTTATCGATGATATCATTGGCAAATATGTTCTCCCTTGCAGTGGGCTTTCTTGTTGTTTTGTTGATGGCTTCCCTTGCTGTGCAAAAGCTTTTTATTTTGATGTAGTCCCATTTTTTTATTTTCTCTTTAGTTTCCATTGCCCTAGGAGCAGTATCAGTGAAGAAATTTCTTTGGCACATGTTTGTGATTTTGCTGCCTTTGTATTCCTCTAGTATTTTTATGGTTTCTCATCTTATGTTTAAGTCCTTTATCCATTTTGGGTTTATTTTTGTGTATGGTGTGAGTTGGTGGTCTAGTTTCATATTTTTGCATGTATCTGTCCAATTTTGCCAACACCATTTATTGAAGAGGCTGTCTTGACTCCACTGTATGCTTTTGCCTCCTTTGTCAAATATTAATTGGTCAATTTCTGGGTTCTCTATTCTATTCCATTGATCTATATGTCTGTTCTTGTGCCAGTACCAAGCTGTTTTAAGAACAGTGGCTTTGTAATACAGCTTGATATCTGGTATTGAGATCTCATCTACTTTGTTCTTCTTTCTCAGGGTTGCTGCAGCTATTTGAGGTCTTTTTTAATTCCAGATGAATTTTTGGAATGTTTGTTGTAGATCTGCAAAATATGCCATTGGTATTTTAATGGGGATTGCATTGAATCTATAGATTGCTTTGGGTCGTATGGACATTATGATGATATTGATCCTACAAATCCATGAACACAGTATGTTCTTCCATCTGTTTGTGTCTTCCTCTATCTCTTTTTTCAGTGTCCTGTAGTTTTTTGCATATGAGTCTTTTACCTCCTTAGTTAAGTTTATTCCTAGGTATTTTAATTTTTTTGGTGCGATGGTAAATGGGATTGCTTTTTTAGTCTCTCTTTCTGTAAGAGAGAAATTAGTGTAAAGAAATGCCATAGACTTCTTGGCATTGATTTTGTATCCTGCTACATTGCCAAATTCATTTATTAAGTCTAGTAATTTTTTGATGGAGTCTTTAGGGTTTTCTATGTACAGTATCATGTCATCTGCAAATAAGGACAGTTTTACTTCTTCTTTTCCAATTTGGATGCCTTTTATTTCTTCTTGTCTGATTGCAATGGCTAGTACTTCCAGAACTATGTTGAACAGGAGTGGTGAAAGGGGGCATCGCTGTCTTGTTCCTGTTCTTAGGGGAAATGATTTTAGTTTATGACCATTGAGTATGATGTTGGCTGTGGGGTTTGTCATATGTGGATTTTATTATGTTGAGGAATGATCCTTCTATTCCCACCTTGCTGAGAGTTTTTATCAAGAAAGGGTGTTGAATTTTGTCAAATGCTTTTTCTGCATCAATTGATATGACTATGTGATTTTTATCTCTCAATTTGTTTATATGATGTACTATGTTTATTGATTTGTAGATATTGTATCATCCTTGCATCCCCGGGATAAATCTTACTTGGTCATGGTGTATGATCTTTCTGATGTACTGCGGGATCTGATTTGCTAGAATTTTGTTAAGTATTTTGGCATCTATGTTCATGATGGATATTGGCCTATAATTTTCTTTCATTGTGTTGTCTTTATCTGGCTTTGATATTAGGGTGATGCTGGCTTCATAGAATGAGCTGGGAAGTGTTCCTTCCTCTTGAATTTTTTGGAATAGTCTGAGGAGGATAGGTGTTAGTTCTTCCTTGAATGTTTGGTAAAACATCCCTGTGAAGTCGTCTGGCCCTAGGCTTTTGTTTGCTGGGAGCCTTTTGATGACTGCTTCAATTTCTTCCATAGTTATTGGCCTGTTGAGATTTTTAGCATCTTCCTGATTGAGTTTTAGAAGATTGTATGCTCACTATTCTGCTTAAACATATTAAGCAAGAATTTAGTATGATTCTCTTCTATTTCTTTTCTGAAATACTGTAATCAAGTGGTAAACATCGGAGATCTTTGCAATTCAGACTATTCTGAAAACCTTTGGCTCCCATGTCCTTCATGGTAGCCATGCCCACCTCATCTTTGGTGAGTAAGTACTGCACTTTAGCCTCGCACTACGTCAGGATCTAATTTTGATGTTATTCCCATAGTATTCAAGGATCTCAGTTCAGTGGCAGAAATTCCTCCTGATTTTTCTGCCTTATAGAGAAAAGCCACCACAGAGCTCTTCAAGGGTGCTGGCCTCCTCTCACAAGTTTATTTCACACAGCTGTGGTGAAAGGTGTGCTCTCTGCTGTTGGTGAGTAGGTCTCACATGATAATTACACACTAACGTTCTGATCTCCCTGAACCTTTGGGTACCTCCCTCTTCAGCATACTGACAAAGTTCTGACATTTCAATTTCATTTAATGTAGGATAACGTTGGGTCCATGTTTCAGTCAACCAACCAAACCAATAGTTAGAAGCATTTCAGGCCCCTGAAGCTAAACACATAATCTCTGGTTAGTGGTCCTATATCAATAAACTTGGCCCAACCAGCTTTATTTTTCTTTCATGTTGATCACACACTCTTAATATACATTTCCAGCCCTGGATAGTTTTGTTCAGTGGTTAGAGTCTTGGCCCATGCACTGAAGGGTCACAGGTTCAATACCAGGTCAAGGGCACAAACCTGGGTTACAGGTTTGATCTCCAATCCCAGTAGGACATGTGCAGCCCACATGTCTCTCTCACATCTCTCTCTCTCTCTCTCTCTCTCTCTCTCTCTCTCTCTCTCTCTCTCTCTCTCCCCCCATCTTCCTCCCAGGCTCCCACTCTCTCTAAAAATCAATGGAAAAAATATCCTTGGTTGAGGATTAACAAAAAATAAAATACATTTCCATATATATTCCCTAGTTTTCAGTCTATATAAATAAAAAATATCATGCATTTCTTTCC